>CAJYYI030000135.1:7500-30000 GCA_913789915.3 Sphecodes monilicornis
ATTTCGGACATTATTACGGCCGTAAGAACAGGGATGCAAGCGTCGATTAGAATCCAAATGTCGCGCTTCCTCGGTCTTCGGTCTGTGTATAGTATCCGAAACGTCCATTCGAGAGACGGTGTGTGTGTCTCCTCATCTTTCACGATAGATTGAGAGAGAGGTGTACCACACAGGGTAGCCTGGAAAACCGCGGTTGAACGTTGCTCGTTCACGAACGATATATCCGACTATATATTAGTAGGAGATGTGTAGTATAGAAGAGACGGGAGAAAATGTGGACCGGCTGTGAAGCTCGTTTTTTTAAAGCTGTACAACGAGAGTCTTGACACCCTACTCCTGTGGCCATAGCGCACAAGAGCTTGGGACGAATGACCGTGTACGGCCAGAGCCGGCTGCGAAGTCCCGCGAAATCTGTCTCTCTTTCTACATATATCATCTCTCTATGTATATCGGAGTTCGCGTATAACCAAGAGCACTAAACGTCGCCGCAATGCGCGTTCGTTGTGACACGAAATTCGAGAGGACCGGCTGCGAAGCTCGCTTTTAAAGCCGTGCGTCGCGAGTCCGACACCCGTCTCTGCCCGCGTACCGCGGCCACGAGTATTGGGACGAACGACCGCGCACGGCCAGAGCCGGCTGTGAAGTCCGTTTGTATCGATCGCGTTCAACAACGCGCAAAGAGAGAGTGCAAAGGGAGAGAGAGAAAAGAGAATTTGTTTCGAGAGGACCGGCTGCGAAGCTCGCTTTTAAAGCTGTGCGTCGCGAGTCCGACACCCGTCTCTGCCGCGTACTGCGGCACGAGTATTGGGACGAACGACCGCGCACGGCCAGCAGAGCCGGCTGTGAAGTCCGTTAGTATCGAATAATATGGTTCGCAAACTCTCTCCAAAGCGCAGCACACGACGCAACTCTTGAGAAACTTTATTTCGAAAGTAGTAGGAGGAGGAGGAGGAGGAGGAGTAGGAGGACCGGCTGTGAAGCTCGCTTTTAAAGCCGTGCGTCGCGAGTCCGACACCCGTCTCTGCCGCGTACCGCGGTCACGAGTATTGGGACGAACGACCGCGCACGGCCAGAGCCGGCCGTGAGTCCCCTCTCCCCTCATCTAACCCAGACCTAACTTATCGAAATCGTTCTCGACAAAAAAGAGGAGAGAGTGTGTGTATGGAGAGGAGGAATCGTCTGGATCCATGTATCGGGTTGTCTCTACGAAAAGACCCCGTCGTTTTCAGATTTCCCCTCTCTGTGTTTTCCATTTTAAGGCTTTTCAATGTACTATTCGCCCGGCCGTCAGATACGCGAGACGAGCGTTGTGCTCTCTCTCGACCGTACTCTGACGGTTTCCGTCTTAACGGGACGTTCGTGTCGTTTTTTTTTTTTTTTTAAAAAAAAAACGACGCCTGAATCTCCTTCGCGCGCTGGTTGGAGTTTTCAGGTATCGGCGTTCTTACGAACCGCAGAACAAGAGACATACACATATATACGATTGATGATCAATCAAATTATATACGATTACCCTGAACGGTGGATCACTTGGCTCGTGGGTCGATGAAGAACGCAGCTAATTGCGCGTCAACGTGTGAACTGCAGGACACATGAACATCGACATTTCGAACGCACATTGCGGTCCACGGATACAATTCCTGGACCACGCCTGGCTGAGGGTCGTTTACGTAACCAAATACTGCTTGCGTTGCTCTTCTAAGTCCCCGCCGTCGCTTACCTCTCCAAGAGACACAATTGGTATATTATAAGAAAAATTGTGTGGAGGGCGCAAAGAGCGTTTCTGAGTCGGGTTGCGAAGAAGATGCTATATATACGTACGAGCGATGGATGGGCGTATCGTCGGCGTTTGACGCGGTTCTGTGTGAAAATTGCCAATTTCGCATTGCGTTGTACTGTTTCCGGAGACGAAGACGATGGGTATCTGACGTGTATCACACGGACTTGCGTGAGTGTTTTCGGCGTCGCGAGTCGTGTTTATTCATGTATAAACACGACCGCCCGCGAACACCGCTCCGTGCGCGACAGATCGAAATCTCTCTCTCCGCGTGGAACGGCTCGCATTCGCGGAAGAAGCGTTTCGCGCTCTCGAACGTTATACGCGCTCCCGACGTCGCCTGAAATGATGCGTATTCATATCCGAAAGGTTATACAATACATAAAAAGAGTCGACACACAGAGAGACGACTACAGAGAGAATGGACACAAATACAAAATGAAAGAGAGGAGATATTAATATGTGTTTGCACGCACAACGTAAGCCCCAGGGAGAGAGATATTGACGTACGCCTGCGCGTGGAGATGTGCCTCTAAGTAAAAACACGCGTCGACGCGGAGGGTCGTCGTTGCTAGCGACTTCCGACAAACACAAAATTGATCTTGAAAGAGACGAGAGAAGAAGAGAGTTCTTCGCGAGAGAGAGATGAGGTTTCTCGTTCTACGAACGCTTTGACGATCGATGGACAAACGTAGAGAGACAACAGCCAAAATGTTGTTGGCATTGTGCGGGATGCGCACGCGTACTTGTATCGGGTGGAGATAAATAATATCTCCCCGTCTCGTCGCGTGTCCTCGCCGATCCACGACAAGAGTTGTGTTTCTCTCGCCATCGCCACGTTCGTTTGAATTGAATGACGACCAAGATATTCCAAGACCTCTCGCGTGTCTCTTTCTCTCTCTTTTTCATTTTCGTGTTTGATCGGATAATATCGCGACGCAGCGTTTCTGTACCCCCGTGTGTCTGTGTGTAAAATAATAGAGAGAACACCCACCGGGTTACCGATATACACAACTCCTCTATGGAGTGGCTTTCGAACTTCGTTGTTGTCATTCACACAAATATCTCTCCGAAACATGCTCGGCCGAAGGTAACAGAAAAGACCCGTTTTTGTCGGTCGCCCCATACACGAGCGTGTGTGTAACGTTGTGTCGTTATCCTTAATGTCTTTTATTCTTCATTGTCGTACGCGAGACCGCGCGATCCGAGAGAGGATCGTCCAGCGAGAGTTTCCGTTCGACGACGAAATGAAGAAATTGAATTTTATAGACAGAGAGAGACAGACGACACACGCCACACGCGCGAAGTTTGGCGAGGCGCATAAGGCAAAATCTTGATATTATTATCGAATTGGTGTTCTTTTCGAAGCTTCGTCGAGAGAGAAGTTTTGTTTTCATTTTTTTTTTTTGTGCTCCTCTGTACGCTCTCGAGCGACGAACTCTTTTTTTTTGTTTTAACGCTTTCGGGGTGTAATACAAGAAAGAAAAAAAAATTATTTTTTTTTCACGTTTGACGACCTCAGAGTAGGCGAGATTACCCGCTGAATTTAAGCATATTACTAAGCGGAGGAAAAGAAACTAACAAGGATTTCCTTAGTAGCTGCGAGCGAACAGGAATTAGCCCAGCACTGAATCCCGCGGTTCCGCCGTTGGGAAATGTAGTGTTCAGGAGGGTCAGTTTATCCCGTGACGTCGAACCGCGTCCAAGTCCATCTTGAATGGGGCCATTTACCCGTAGAGGGTGCCAGGCCCGTAGCGACCGGTACGCGTTTCGGGAGGACCTCTCCTTAGAGTCGGGTTGCTTGAGAGTGCAGCCCTAAGTGGGTGGTAAACTCCATCTAAGGCTAAATATGACCACGAGACCGATAGCGAACAAGTACCGTGAGGGAAAGTTGAAAAGAACTTTGAAGAGAGAGTTCAAGAGTACGTGAAACCGTTCAGGGGTAAACCTGAGAAACCCAAAAGATCGAATGGGGAGATTCATCGTCGACGAGGCTGGCTTCCGTTGGTGCGCAGATAGCCCGCAATGGTGCCTTCGTGGTTACCAGTGCGAGGGTACACCACCTTCGGCAAATGTTCCGGCTACGTAGTCGTGCACTTCTCCCTTAGTAGAACGTCGCGACCCGTTGCGTGTCGGTCTACGGCCCGAGTTTGTTGACTGTCGTGTCGCCATCGCGCGCACACGGCAGACGCTCGGTCTCGCCTGGCCGGCTGCGTGACGGTACTCTGACGGTATCGGGCCGCAACCAATCCATTCTCGAATGTTTGTGCGTCAGGCCCGCCGCAAGCTCGGTTTTCTACCCGGAGGCACGGACCTGGTGCCGGCTCCGGGCCTAACCAGCTGTTAGCAGGCGGTGTCCTCGGACTGGCCAAGCTTTGAATTACCGGTCAGCGACGCTACTGCTTTGGGTACTCTCAGGACCCGTCTTGAAACACGGACCAAGGAGTCTAACATGTGCGCGAGTCATTGGGACATTGAAACCTAAAGGCGCAATGAAAGTGAAGGTCGTACCTTGCGTCGACCAAGGGAGGATGGGCCGCGTCACGATGCGGCCTCGCACTCCCGGGGCGTCTCGTTCTCATTGCGAGAAGAGGCGCACCCAGAGCGTACACGTTGGGACCCGAAAGATGGTGAACTATGCCTGGTCAGGACGAAGTCAGGGGAAACCCTGATGGAGGTCCGTAGCGATTCTGACGTGCAAATCGATCGTCGGAACTGGGTATAGGGGCGAAAGACTAATCGAACCATCTAGTAGCTGGTTCCCTCCGAAGTTTCCCTCAGGATAGCTGGCACTCGCTCGTTCCTCTTTGTGAACGCGTGCGAGTCTCATCTGGTAAAGCGAATGATTAGAGGCCTTGGGGCCGAAACGACCTCAACCTATTCTCAAACTTTAAATGGGTGAGATCTCTGGCTTGCTTGGATCAATGAAGCCACGAGATTTTGGATCAGAGTGCCAAGTGGGCCAATTTTGGTAAGCAGAACTGGCGCTGTGGGATGAACCAAACGCAGAGTTAAGGCGCCTAAGTCGACGCTTATGGGATACCATGAAAGGCGTTGGTTGCTTAAGACAGCAGGACGGTGGCCATGGAAGTCGGAATCCGCTAAGGAGTGTGTAACAACTCACCTGCCGAAGCAACTAGCCCTGAAAATGGATGGCGCTGAAGCGTCGCGCCTATACTCCGCCGTCAGCGGCAAGTGGGGCTGGACGCGTCGATGTCGCGCGTTTACGCGCGCTCGGCCGTCCTCCATGAAGCTCTGACGAGTAGGAGGGTCGCGGCGGTGTGCGCAGAAGGGTCTGGGCGTGAGCCTGCCTGGAGCCGCCGTCGGTGCAGATCTTGGTGGTAGTAGCAAATACTCCAGCGAGGCCCTGGAGGACTGACGTGGAGAAGGGTTTCGTGTGAACAGCCGTTGCACACGAGTCAGTCGATCCTAAGCCCTAAGAGAAATCCTATGTAGATGAGGTGTCTCTAAATTAGAGAATAACACACACCCATCGGGCGAAAGGGAATCCGGTTTCTATTCCGGAACCCGGCAGCGGAACCGCATACCATTCGGGCCCTCGTAAGAGTGTTCGTCGGGGTAACCCAAAATGACCTGGAGACGCCGTCGGGAGATCCGGGGAGAGTTTTCTTTTCTGTATAAGCGTTCGAGTTCCCTGGAAACCTCTAGCAGGGAGATAGGGTTTGGAACGCGAAGAGCACCGCAGTTGCGGCGGTGTCCGGATCTTCCCCTCGGACCTTGAAAATCCAGGAGAGGGCCACGTGGAGGTGTCGCGCCGGTTCGTACCCATATCCGCAGCAGGTCTCCAAGGTAAAGAGCCTCTAGTCGATAGATTAATGTAGGTAAGGGAAGTCGGCAAATTGGATCCGTAACTTCGGAATAAGGATTGGCTCTGAGGAGCGGGGCGTGTCGGGCTTGGTCGGGAAGCGGGTCTGGCTGACGTGCCGGGCCTGGGCGAGGTGCAACACGACTTTTTGTCGTGGGAATCCGAGCTCGGTCCCGTGCCTTGGCCTCCCGCGGATCTTCCTTGCTGCGAGGCTTCCGTCTAGAACGGTCGTCCTCTTCGGCCGCCATTCAACGCTCAGCTCAGAACTGGCACGGACTAGGGGAATCCGACTGTCTAATTAAAACAAAGCATTGCGATGGCCCCCACGGGTGTTGACGCAATGTGATTTCTGCCCAGTGCTCTGAATGTCAACGTGAAGAAATTCAAAAAAGCGCGGGTAAACGGCGGGAGTAACTATGACTCTCTTAAGGTAGCCAAATGCCTCGTCATCTAATTAGTGACGCGCATGAATGGATTAACGAGATTCCCTCTGTCCCTATCTACCGGACTTCACCGCTAGGTGGCGCAGAGTAACGACGCGTCTCCATGTCGCTCCGTGATTCAAGTGCTATTTTAGTGGTAAAAACCAGAGATATAATTAATCAAAGTGACTCAGAGTACTGTGGTAGTGATATTGAACATCTGTGCAAAGAAATTTGGTGATATCACGACCGAGAAAAAAGTTATTGGCGAAAATCGAGTTGGCGTCGGTTGGCGGCAAGCCACAGTGACGCGTCAATTTCTCAGATCGAGTATTTCTCGACTCCAGCCAGCCAGATTTTGCTGCATTCATTTGTGCTCGTGACAGCATCATAGCTGAGCACTGTGCAAGTGGTCTCAAGACGCTCAATTTAGCCAGTAGTCATTTATAAACAAATTAGAGAACAGGCGCGTGTTTGGCGGCCATCTTGGACGCCATCTTCCCGCCATCAGGGACGCCACCGCGGGCGCCATCTCGCGGCCGATTTGCGAACACTGAGGCGAATGACTCGTGCAACCGTATAGCGGACACCCTAACCTGAAATGGACGGCACAAATATGGACTGCGATTGCAGCCATAACCTAAAACGAAGCAATTCGCTCTCTGATAGTGACCATGGCTCCGTTATTGAGGACAGACATCGCAACAAGAAACGAAGAGACAGTGTGAAAAGGAAGAATTCTCGGTCGGCGTCGACATCCTCCAACGCAGGCACTGAAGCTTCGAAAAATGAGACATCGCTAAGCCCGGAATTCAAAACTCCTGTCGACTCCAATATCAACGCTCTGTTCACCATTCAGAAAAACCTTGAAAAGAATGATGCTACCTCTTCGGACGCAAGGAAACTTAAGAAGCACGCAAACGCACTGAAAGTTTTCCTTAATGGTCTAATTGAAGAGAACCGACACTTAAAAGCGCAGGTCAGCGAAAGCACAGACATCCGAAACCAGATTCAGCACCTTGGAACAACGCTCAGTGGAATGGTAGAAAAGCTATCCAACGTGGGACAGCGACAAAGTACACAGGCGCAGCTATCTTACGCGGACAAAGTTAAAGTGTCCTCGCGCATTATGCCGCCGCAGGTGATCAAACCGCCGCGTAACGTCATAGCAGTATACCCGGCAGCAGACAGCAAAATAAGCGATAGTGAAGGCACGAGATCCGCCTTAATGGACAATATCGACCCAGCCATTGAAAAGTGGAAAGTTGTGCGACTGCGGAAAATAGCCAGGAATGGTGTCTTAATAGAAACCGAGACTAAAGATGACCTGGAAAAAGTCAAGACGAGCGAAAAAATCCTAAGCGCAGGACTTACTGCAGAAGTACCGTCGAAAAAGTCGCCGATGGTAATAATTTACAATTTACCGAAGGATCTCACCGAGAAAGACCTTACGGAAAGCATTCGGAGCCAGAATGCTGACCACATCCCGCAGAAAACTTTCGATGAAGAATTTAAACTCCGGTTCAAAACCGGCGACAAAAACAGAGACACTGTCAACTGGACAGCTGAGGTCACTCCATCGCTGAGGAAAATTCTAGAGAGAAGGAATAAAGTACACATCGGCTGGACCTCCTACGGGATCAAGGACTACGTACCTGTCAGCAGATGCTACAAGTGCCAATCCTTCGGGCACGTAGCAAAGTATTGCCGCGCGAAGGAAGACACCTGCGGACATTGTGGCAAGGATGGTCACTCTTTCGGCAGCTGTCCAACGAAGACACAGAATCCGACGTGTATCAATTGCAAGCGAGCGGGCAAGCCGCACAATCACTCATCCCGAGCGAAGGATTGTCCTGCATACAAACACGCAATACAGACCTGCATTTCAAAAATAGATTATGGTAAGTAAGCCTAATAGCCATAACAACTCACCCGCTTTCTCAATTCCAGGTAGATCCAGCGCAGCAAATCCAGCGATATCTTCAATCCATCCGCGAAACATAGGAATCAACATCGCTCAACTCAACATGAGACGATCTCAATCAGTGTCGCTCGAAGCCGCCAAGATGATGGACGAAAAACATTTCGACGTACTCCTGATGCAAGAACCCTACAACATCAAGGGGAAATTCATTGGTTTCGGCAGTAAGGTTCTACAATGCCACGGTGGGAAACCGGGAGAACAGGTCTACTCAGGAATCATCGTGAAAAATCCATCGCTTTCTGTCCTAAAACTCACATACCTGAGCAACGATCACTGCACGTGTGTAGAGATCACCGGCGCCACAGGTAACTTCTATCTCGCTTCCATATACTTTCAGTGTTCTCATGACATCGACCCATACGTCGACATGATGAAGAAGATCGTAAGGACGCTACCGAGAGAGAAACTGATAATCGCAGCCGACGTTAATGCCAAGTCAGCGCTCTGGTACAGCCAGATTGCCGACCACCGAGGCGAAATACTAGAAGAGGAGATTGCCCAACTTAATCTCTATGTCATGAACGAACCAGGTAACCCACCAACTTACCGTTCTGAACAGGGTAACTCGAACATCGATGTCACCCTTACCACCGAAGCTGCGGTCAGGATTATCAAAGACTGGCGAGTCAGAGAGGGATGGACCACTAGCGACCACAATCTTATCACGTTCAGCATCCGCTCCGATGAAACCCATAGGATCATCATACAGAAACCTCGCTTTAAAACCACTAACGCAGACTGGAACGCATTCAGCAAAGTTCTCGAAAGGAACGAACGCAGAATGTTGTTACCAGAGGAGATTAATGACAGAGAACAAGTGGAGAATCTCGCGAACGCAATTAGCCGATGCGTTATCGACACTTGTGAAACGACGCTGCGAACCAAGAAAAGGCACAGCAGATCTGTTCCCTGGTGGACCGGGAAACTAACGAATTTAAAAAAGAGTACCTACAGGACGAGGAAAGCCTTCCAAATTGAACGAGATCCAACAGCCAGAGAAGAAAAGAAGCAGACCTACCGAAGAATCAGAAGAGAATATACTGCAGAAATTCACAGAGCTAAAAATAGCAGCTGGCAGGCCTTCGTCACAAGGGACGGGAACACCAACCCTTGGGGGATGACCTATCGGCTATGCATGCAAAAATCTACTCCAGAACAGGCACTTTCCACCTACGCATCCACAGCACGAACCGAACCGAAAACTTGGAACCAATCAGCCACAGAACTTCTCAACGCACTGGTACCCGACGATACATGCGACGTAACCGACGTACAAAGAGACAGGAGAGCCGATTCCACTACGCCGCCGAGCACAGAAAACGCACCGGAATTTACCATCGACGAGGTCAAGAAAGCGATCATGAGCCTCAGGAACGGGAAAGCCCCAGGATTGGACCTTATAGAGGTCGAAGTTGTGAAATCGGCGTATGGAACGCTCTCCGAACACTACCTGAAGCTTTTTAATAACTGTCTAAAAAACGGAGTCTTCCCCAGCGTCTGGAAGACAGGCTCTATCCGAGCCCTCTTAAAAAGCGCTGATAAAGACGACTCCCTTTCAAGCTCGTACAGACCCATATGCCTCCTGCCAGTTAATGGGAAGTGCCTGGAAAAGTTAATAGTAAATAGATTGAGGCCGCTATTCAACGACCAACTATTTGCATCAGAACAGCAATACGGTTTCAAGGAAGGCAAATCCACTACTGACGCAATCATTAGGATGCGAAATCTAGTGAAGAACACGCATCACAAATATGCGCTAGGAATTCTATTTGATATAACAGGAGCTTTCGATAACGTTTGGTGGCCGAGCATCTTGCATCGGCTCAAAGAGCGACACTGCCCGCGGAACATATACAGCCTCATCGCAGACTATCTCAACAATAGATCCGTCAAACTTGTAGGTAGAAATTCAGCAGTACAGAAGAACGTGACGAGAGGATGCCCTCAAGGCTCAATACTAGGACCGAACCTCTGGAACTTGATCTTCGATGACCTTCTTTCCACCCTTACCAGGAATGGCTTCGAGGTAGTTGCATATGCAGACGACCTTCTTATCATCATCACTGGGAATGCCAGAATTGCACTTGAGAAGAGTGGACAAACAGCAGCAACGATCACAGAGCAATGGTGCATGCAGGAAAAGCTCATGCTGTCAGCGAAGAAATGTGAGATGATCCTTCTCAAGGGAAATCTTGACATCCGCAGACCACCGACCATTAAAATCTACGGCAAATCCATCAGAATGGCGAAATCCGTCCGCTATCTTGGCGTACATATAGACTATGGACTCCACATAAAAACACATATCACCAACATTAGATCGAAATGCACGGAAAAATTCAACCGACTCGCAATTGTCGCACGCAGAGACTGGGGCCTTAAATTTAAGTGCCTCAAAACCTTATACAAAGGACTCTTCGTCCCCATAGCTACATACGCTGCGGCAGCATGGGCAGACCGCATGAACGCAAGCCACGTCAGATCGATTGCAGCTGGTCAAAGGTTCGCACTTCTACGAATCACGAAAGCATATGCAACCTCACCGACGGACGCCCTCCTGGTCATCGCTGGAACGCCACCGATCGACCTAAAGGTCAAAGAAGCCAAGCTCCGATATCAAGTCAGATCCGGAATCCCGTTCACACTCCTCGACTATCGGTTCCCCGATGACGTGGAGAGAGAACACCCTAAGAACGCAATTACGAGAGCCATTCATACAGAGTGGCAAAACCGCTGGGATCAATCCGACACAGGCAGACATACTTTCAGCATTCTCTCGAACGTTCAGGACAGGATGGACAACACCTGGCTCACATTGAATCACTACAATGTGCAATTCCTTACGGGCCACGGTGACTTCGCAGCCAAGCTCATGCAGCGAGGACTCGCGGAAAGTGACCGCTGTGCATGCGGACAGGAAGAGACGCCCCATCACCTGCTTCTGGAATGTAACCTTCACACAGACGAACGAACCGACTACAGGAATGCAATAGAGCGACAGGGAATACATTGGCCACCGCAACCACCACTCTGGATCAACGAATCGTACATGAGGGAATTCAACCAGACCGCGAAGAGGATCCTGAAGAAGAAAGAAGAGTCATGGAAACGGATACGAGCAACGGACACCAACAAGAGGATGCGTAAATATAGAGAGGGTCTTCGACAAGCAGGAAGAAGAACAGGAGATATTTGGAAGAAGTAAGTAAACACCCTGACGATCAGCGCAGGCGATACCTATAACATCTTTGGTATCGTGATCGCAGGGTATAACGGCAAACGGCTCGTCCGTGCCAACCTGTATGAGACCGAGCGTTATGCTGGTAACTCCGCCTCCCCGTGGCCCTCGCTGGTAACGTTCCGACGGCGGTACGTCTCCTCGGAGACGTGCCGACGGAGAAACGGCTAAGTGAGTTACTTCCCGTATGGGACGGTCTACCCTTTCGATGATCCTTAAGCGGTGAGAGAGGGGTTTTTCCAAGTCCGAAGTTCTCAACATCTACGAACTTACTCTTCGTAGTGGTTTCACTTTAGCTAGAAAGTGGCCCTTGCCGATATGAGGGAAACCTCGAGGTGCGGCATTCTCTCGAAAGAGAGATGGGCAAGACTAAATGTCCCTATCTACCGGCGGGGGCGACATTTTGACACTCTCACGGGTTGAAATGAGCACCACTGACTGCCAAAAGGTGCTCTGCACGATCCGAGCTGAAGTGGTGAATCAGTAATGACGATCGAAATCGAACGGAAACCTCGTACAAGGGTCAAAAGCTATGCGTACGAAGGTTACGTTCGTCGACACGTCACTATATGTGCGTGCCGAGCTGATACGACACGGACCCGTATCAGCGTAGCGACATAATAACATCGCTTTGCGTCTACGTCCGCGCATAAGCCTGAAAAAGCTGCTAGAACATCCAAGCATGCTAATAGATGCTGAGAGCCGCAAGCTCCGAGCATTCTATCATGGAAGGCGCTAGAGGCCATACACCTCTAGCTTAAAATATGTCGCTACTAGCAGAAAAACCTCGAGGATAAGTTGGATGAGGTGTTCGGATCCTCGGAAATGTCGAAAGTCGCAAAGGGACCTAGTGTCCTAGCTGTGCTTGTGCCTCCACGGGGTACCGCTGGATAGCGTGTTCTTGTTGGAGCATGTGAACTAAACGAAGCACAGTGGAGTGGAGGAGACAACCACTCAAAGTCCACGTCTCCCACGTGTTTGCCGTGCGTGGCGACCTTTGTCGTCGGAAAAGAGGATCCTGGGATCTGAGGAGGCCCTCTCCTGCGGGTGAGACGTCTCCAACACGTACCTTTGGCCTCTGCTTCGGCTAGATGGGCGGCTAGGCGAGACAAAGTAACCCTGTGCCTAGTCAATCGGCTTGGAACGACCGTAAACTATTAGCGAGCGGCGCTCTGTCGGGCGAGGAAGTGGGCTCTAAGGTCTTTTGCTCGCCAATTGATCTGGATGATCCGCGGACTATATCCTGGGTGATGTCCTAACCTGACCGGATGGCAGGTTCCATATTGAGGGTCCGAGGAGGCCGGGACACGCAGCGGGAAGAACAATATGCATAATTAATATGGGTAATTTAAAGAATTTGAACGTCAAATCGACGGGAACAGCGCAAGGCCCTGCCGAGCGTGAAGTCGTCGTTGCAGAGGGGACAGACGTCGGTGATATTCCCGACCGAATTCCCTCCAAGTCTGGAAAAGAGAGGACCGATGCTGTGCCGAAAGGCCGCTTCGTGGTGTCCCTCAAGAGGTGTAAACCACCTAATGGCCCAGTCGATCCTGCCGGGAAGAAAGAGGATGTACCGGCAGCCGACGGGGTTAAAGATAAGAAGAAGACCGAAAAGTCTTCCTCTAAGAAGGGCTCTTCTTCGACCGGGAAGAGCTCCAAAAATGGGGGGCAAGGTGCTAACCCTGCCTCCAAGAAAGGCAAGAGCGGGCCCGCTGGGGATAAGGAACCCGAGCCCGACTCACACCCTGATAAGGATGAAGACGACGAAGTCGTTGAATCCGCAAAAGTCAAGCCAAAGGGCGGCAAGAAGGTTTCACCGACCGGAAAGCCATCCAAAGGCAGACCGAGAAAGAAGTCGGTGGGGGCGACTTCTGGATCGTTGGTACGGCCTCTCGATCTCATCAGAGACGAAGCCTCTAGGCAAGTGAAGGAGGTTGGCATCGTGGTCACCGCGGATAAATCCCGGGTCACGAAAGAAGCTGCCTCTCGGATCTTGCTTAGTGTGAGCACGCTCAGCGAGCTTGTCCAGGAACTGGCTCTTCGGAACAGCTACCTAGAGGGACAACTCGCCGCGACCAAAAGCGAACTTAACAAAGCTCGCTTGGAAGCGAAGAGCGTAGGGAAGACGTCGCCGACTGCCCCGCGGTCAAAGACGAATTCCCTTGCTGGTAAGCACGCCAACTTGACCTACGCGCAAGCGGTTAAGGTCGAGTGCAACAAAGTTGCTCAAGACGCGGTGAAACCACCACAACATGTGGTGAAGATCTTCCCGCCGAAGGGCAAGGAGCAAAACAGCGACCTTACAAAGGCAACTGTTTTCTCCCTGGTGAAACCAGGCGAAGCAAAGATCCGCGTAAAGTCGGTTCGACGCATCCACTCCGGTGGCATAGCCGTCGAGACTGAACGCAAAGAGGATCTTAAAGCTTTCGCTGAAAATAGCCAGCTTAAAGATAGTGGACTCTCAGTCAACATTCAGACAAAGAGGAACCCGTTACTTATAGTATACGATGTTCCTAAAGAAATGTCTAAAGACGAAGTTTCTGACAGGTTGTGGAATCAGAACTTCGGAGAGATGACCCGAAAGGAATTCGTCTCTAACTTCAAGGTCGGCTTCAAAGCTGGATCAGGGAGCAGGGAGACGACCAATTGGGTCATCGAAGTCAGTCCGCAGACACGGCTGCGACTGAAGAGTGGGGAAGGCCGAGTTTACATGGGCTGGTCGTCTTGTCGTGTACAGGACTACGTCTCGGTAACTCGGTGCTTCAAGTGCCAGAAGTTTGGCCATACGGCTAAAAGATGCAAGTACAAGGAAGACGTATGCGGTCACTGCGCCGAAAAAGGGCATACCTTTGCCTCGTGCAGCAACAAGAGTAAGCCACCGGTTTGCTCGAATTGCAAAGATCGAGGCAAGTCGCACGACCATAAGTCCAGAGACAAACTGTGCGCATCCTACCAGGTTGCGTTGCAGCAAATTGTAGCTCAGACCAATTATGGTTAAAAGAGCCGAAAGCGAACGATCTCAGACGCGAATTCGAGTGATGCAGCATAACATGCAGCGAGCTCGAATAGTAACTGACGAGATACGAAATGTTATGCATCAGGAGAGCATAGATGTGTTGCTCGCGCAGGAGCCATACAGCTGTCGGGGCAAATTGTCCGGGCTGGGGATTGCGACGAGAGTGGTCGCGGATGGCGACCGGCCAATGGCGGCTTTAGCCGTCACGAACCGGGACCTAGAAGTGACTAAAATCTCTCAACTATGCGACACTCATCTCTCTTGCGCATGCATCAATGGCACATTCGGTGACGTCTATCTAGTAAGTCAATACTTTCAATATTCGGAAGAAATTGAGCCAAGTTTGACGAGACTAGAGAAAGTACTTACGGTACTTAAACGCAGCAGAGTCGTGATTTCGGCCGATGTCAACGCAAAATCTCCGCTATGGGGAAGCGCGACGACAGACGCTAGGGGAGGTAAACTCGAAGAGTTTATAGCTCGTCACGACTTGGTTGTATTGAACGAGGCTGGTAGTATTCCCACATACTCCAGCTCGACTGGAGAGTCCACGATCGATGTCACGCTAGCGACAAGTGACATGTCCGGCACAGTGCGAGGTTGGAAAGTCCGAAAGGACCTGACGACCAGCGACCACCGTGTCATCGAATTTTCGTTGCAGTTCGCCAACGCGGTAGAAAATCGGCACCTTGAAGGGCGTTTTCATCTGCAAAGTGCGAACTGGCCCAGATTCGAACAAGCGCTGCTGGAAAGCAAGAGGAACTTACCCTCCCGGCCGAATAGCCGAGGCGAGGTCGAACATCTAGCACAGGAACTCGAGCAATCGATTGTCCAAGCGTGCAGTTCTTCAATGCGATCTAAGCGGTGGCACTCCAAATCTGTCCCGTGGTGGACACCAGATTTGACAAGACGGAAGAAGCGAGTCTATAGACTTAGACGAGCCTTCCAAAACTCGAGTTGTTCGGAGGAAGAGAGAGCGGCGCGTAAAGCGGAGTATCTAATTCAGAGAAAAGCTTACACGGCTGCGGTGAAAGCTGCGAGGATGCAAAGTTGGAAGGACTTTGTAACCGAGCAGGGGAACAAAGAGCCATGGGGTCTTGTTTACAAGATCTCAAGAAACAAACTGAATGTCGAGACTGCGGTTTCGAACATTCGGACAGAAGAAGGACATACGATGGATTGGAAATCCACGGCGTCTGCGCTGCTGGAGTCGTTAATCCCGGACGATTCGTCCGAGAGCGACACTCCTGAACACGAACGAGCCAGGCGTGAATCCGCTACCGAGCCACTAAGCGAAAACGATCGTGTTTTCTCTTATAAGGAGCTTGAAGACGCGGTGAAACACCTGAAGCGGCGCAAGTGCCCAGGAATAGACAGGATAGAGCCGGAAGTTGTAAAAAGCTCGCTTGGAATTCTCCGAGAAGAGTTACTTCAGCTCTATAATGGCTGCCTGGAGCACGGAGTCTTCCCCGCCAGATGGAAAGTCGGCCTGATTAGAACCATTCTAAAAGGGCAGGACAAACCTGAAGCGGAAGTGAAGTCTTACAGACCAATTTGCCTACTATCCGTAGTTGGCAAAGTTCTTGAGAAGCTAATCGCAAAGCGACTAGCTAATGTGTTCCTACACCCGGAACATGCCTCTGACCGGCAATACGGATTCAGACCTAAGCGATCCACGGAAGATGCCGTGGTAAAGCTTAGAGAGATGGTGTATAGTCGCCAGGAGCGCTATGTTCTGGGTCTCTCCTTCGACATCTCGGGTGCATTCGACAATGTCTGGTGGCCGAGCGTACTCAACGAGTTGAGGAAACGAGGCTGCCCACTCAACCTCTATCGGCTGATGGTCGACTATTTCTCCAACCGCGTGGTGACCTTAAGGTCTAAGCGCGGAGAAGTGAGGAAAGTCGTAACCAAAGGTTGTCCACAGGGGTCGATTCTCGGTCCGAGTTGCTGGAATATGATATTTGACGGAATTCTGCAACTATTAACGAACACCAGACTCGCTTGCGAGCCTATCGCCTACGCTGATGACCTTCTCGTACTCGTCTACGGCGATTCGAGATTGGAACTCGAGCGAAAAGGACAGAAGGTGACGGATACGATTTCCAAGTGGTGCAAATCACAAAAGTTATCGCTATCCGCGCCGAAGACCGAGATGATTCTCTTAAAAGGTTCTCTTCAAATGACGAGACCACCTGTGGTGAGGATTGATGAGAAAAGTATCGCTTCTAGGAGTACCATTAGGTACCTGGGCGTATACTTTGACGAAAGACTGGGAGTTAAATCCCATGTTGAATATTTGAGTGCTAAGTCCTTGCAAACGTTTAACGCGTTAACAAGGATTGCCTGTGCGAACTGGGGTTTGGGCCCCCGAGCCATGCGTACTATGTACCGTGGTCTCTTCGTCCCAATCGTGGCGTATGCTGCCGCGGGCTGGGCAGACCTCCTTACCTCTGCATCGAGGAAACTCATTGTCAGAGCGCAGAGGAAAGTTTTGCTTGGCTGCGTCAAGGCCTATAGAACGGTATCGACGGATGCGATCCCTGTGATCGCCGGAGAAGTACCGATAGACTTGATGATAGCGGAACGTGCATGCGCTTACAAAATACGAAAAGAACTCGATCTCGAGTTTCAGACATGTCGCATCAGTCACGCCGATCTGGCTGACGGAACGATCTCGCCTAAGGAAGCCTTGGCTGCAGTTAGGCGAGAGGCGCTAGCAGTGTGGCAAAGGAGATGGTCGTCATCGACGAAGGGTAGGACAACGTTCCAATACTTCAACGATGTATCAGACCGTCTTGGCGCGCGTTGGGTGATCACTGATCACTATGTTGCTCAGTTCCTAAGCGGACACGGAGATTTCCGTGCGAAGCTCAAGGAATTCACCTTGGTGGCGGACGAACACTGCGAGTGTGGCGAAGCGGAAACGCCGAGACACATATTGTACGAGTGTCCGCGGTACGGCGAGGCGCGAGGACTCCTTCGCCAAGATGCTACTGCTAAAGGCTTACCATGGCCGGTGCAAGAAGCAGACTTGGTGAGCGAACAAATGTTTAGGAGCTTCCGCAAGTTCGCGCGCGACGTACTAAAACTAAAGGCTGAGCGAACAAATGTGGCCACGGAACAGAGGTGAAAACTTCAAGTTCCGCTGGAATTGGACTCCAACCAGCTGGTCGAAACTCTTGAGTTTCGACTCCTCGGGCCGGGTACCAAGCCCCTCCCGCAATTAGCGGGAGTTTCCCGGAATGGGTATGGACTCGAGGTGGTAGTGGGATCGTCGTCGTTTGTCCTCCAAATGAAACGCGAACGACGATATAGAAGGTAGAGCCATAACATCTGGCACAAAGCAGAAGAAACGAAGCCGGTATGGACTGAATGTCCGAGGTACGGCGCAGCTCGAGTTTACTCGGCTCATTTAAATACTCCACTGTCCCTATCTACTGGCGGGGGCGACATTTTGACACTCTCACGGGTTGAAATGAGCACCACTGACTGCCAAAAGGTGCTCTGCACGATCCGAGCTGAAGTGGTGAATCAGTAATGACGATCGAAATCGAACGGAAACCTCGTACAAGGGTCAAAAGCTATGCGTACGAAGGTTACGTTCGTCGACACGTCACTATATGTGCGTGCCGAGCTGGTACGACACGGACCCGTATCAGCGTAGCGACATAATAACATCGCTTTGCGTCTACGTCCGCGCATAAGCCTGAAAAAGCTGCTAGAACATCCAAGCATGCTAATAGATGCTGAGAGCCGCAAGCTCCGAGCATTCTATCATGGAAGGCGCTAGAGGCCATACACCTCTAGCTTAAAATATGTCGCTACTAGCAGAAAAACCTCGAGGATAAGTTGGATGAGGTGTTCGGATCCTCGGAAATGTCGAAAGTCGCAAAGGGACCTAGTGTCCTAGCTGTGCTTGTGCCTCCACGGGGTACCGCTGGATAGCGTGTTCTTGTTGGAGCATGTGAACTAAACGAAGCACAGTGGAGTGGAGGAGACAACCACTCAAAGTCCACGTCTCCCACGTGTTTGCCGTGCGTGGCGACCTTTGTCGTCGGAAAAGAGGATCCTGGGATCTGAGGAGGCCCTCTCCTGCGGGTGAGACGTCTCCAACACGTACCTTTGGCCTCTGCTTCGGCTAGATGGGCGGCTAGGCGAGACAAAGTAACCCTGTGCCTAGTCAATCGGCTTGGAACGACCGTAAGCTATTAGCGAGCGGCGCTCTGTCGGGCGAGGAAGTGGGCTCTAAGGTCTTTTGCTTGCCAATTGATCTGGATGTTCCGCAGACTATATCCTGGGTGATGTCCTAACCTGACCGGATGGCAGGTTCCATATTGAGGGTCCGAGGAGGCCGGGACACGCAGCGGGAAGAACAATATGCATAATTAATATGGGTAATTTAAAGAATTTGAACGTCAAATCGACGGGAACAGCGCAAGGCCCTGCCGAGCGTGAAGTCGTCGTTGCAGAGGGGACAGACGTCGGTGATATTCCCGACCGAATTCCCTCCAAGTCTGGAAAAGAGAGGACCGATGCTGTGCCGAAAGGCCGCTTCGTGGTGTCCCTCAAGAGGTGTAAACCACCTAATGGCCCAGTCGATCCTGCCGGGAAGAAAGAGGATGTACCGGCAGCCGACGGGGTTAAAGATAAGAAGAAGACCGAAAAGTCTTCCTCTAAGAAGGGCTCTTCTTCGACCGGGAAGAGCTCCAAAAATGGGGGGCAAGGTGCTAACCCTGCCTCCAAGAAAGGCAAGAGCGGGCCCGCTGGGGATAAGGAACCCGAGCCCGACTCACACCCTGATAAGGATGAAGACGACGAAGTCGTTGATTCCGCAAAAGTCAAGCCAAAGGGCGGCAAGAAGGTTTCACCGACCGGAAAGCCATCCAAAGGCAGACCGAGAAAGAAGTCGGTGGGGGCGACTTCTGGATCGTTGGTACGGCCTCTCGATCTCATCAGAGACGAAGCCTCTAGGCAAGTGAAGGAGGTTGGCATCGTGGTCACCGCGGATAAATCCCGGGTCACGAAAGAAGCTGCCTCTCGGATCTTGCTTAGTGTGAGCACGCTCAGCGAGCTTGTCCAGGAACTGGCTCTTCGGAACAGCTACCTAGAGGGACAACTCGCCGCGACCAAAAGCGAACTTAACAAAGCTCGCTTGGAAGCGAAGAGCGTAGGGAAGACGTCGCCGACTGCCCCGCGGTCAAAGACGAATTCCCTTGCTGGTAAGCACGCCAACTTGACCTACGCGCAAGCGGTTAAGGTCGAGTGCAACAAAGTTGCTCAAGACGCGGTGAAACCACCACAACATGTGGTGAAGATCTTCCCGCCGAAGGGCAAGGAGCAAAACAGCGACCTTACAAAGGCAACTGTTTTCTCCCTGGTGAAACCAGGCGAAGCAAAGATCCGCGTAAAGTCGGTTCGACGCATCCACTCCGGTGGCATAGCCGTCGAGACTGAACGCAAAGAGGATCTTAAAGCTTTCGCTGAAAATAGCCAGCTTAAAGATAGTGGACTCTCAGTCAACATTCAGACAAAGAGGAACCCGTTACTTATAGTATACGATGTTCCTAAAGAAATGTCTAAAGACGAAGTTTCTGACAGGTTGTGGAATCAGAACTTCGGAGAGATGACCCGAAAGGAATTCGTCTCTAACTTCAAGGTCGGCTTCAAAGCTGGATCAGGGAGCAGGGAGACGACCAATTGGGTCATCGAAGTCAGTCCGCAGACACGGCTGCGACTGAAGAGTGGGGAAGGCCGAGTTTACATGGGCTGGTCGTCTTGTCGTGTACAGGACTACGTCTCGGTAACTCGGTGCTTCAAGTGCCAGAAGTTTGGCCATACGGCTAAAAGATGCAAGTACAAGGAAGACGTATGCGGTCACTGCGCCGAAAAAGGGCATACCTTTGCCTCGTGCAGCAACAAGAGTAAGCCACCGGTTTGCTCGAATTGCAAAGATCGAGGCAAGTCGCACGACCATAAGTCCAGAGACAAACTGTGCGCATCCTACCAGGTTGCGTTGCAGCAAATTGTAGCTCAGACCAATTATGGTTAAAAGAGCCGAAAGCGAACGATCTCAGACGCGAATTCGAGTGATGCAGCATAACATGCAGCGAGCTCGAATAGTAACTGACGAGATACGAAATGTTATGCATCAGGAGAGCATAGATGTGTTGCTCGCGCAGGAGCCATACAGCTGTCGGGGCAAATTGTCCGGGCTGGGGATTGCGACGAGAGTGGTCGCGGATGGCGACCGGCCAATGGCGGCTTTAGCCGTCACGAACCGGGACCTAGAAGTGACTAAAATCTCTCAACTATGCGACACTCATCTCTCTTGCGCATGCATTAATGGCACATTCGGTGACGTCTATCTAGTAAGTCAATACTTTCAATATTCGGAAGAAATTGAGCCAAGTTTGACGAGACTAGAGAAAGTACTTACGGTACTTAAACGCAGCAAAGTCGTGATTTCGGCCGATGTCAACGCAAAATCTCCGCTATGGGGAAGCGCGACGACAGACGCTAGGGGAGGTAAACTCGAAGAGTTTATAGCTCGTCACGACTTGGTTGTATTGAACGAGGCTGGTAGTATTCCCACATACTCCAGCTCGACTGGAGAGTCCACGATCGATGTCACGCTAGCGACAAGTGACATGTCCGGCACAGTGCGAGGTTGGAAAGTCCGAAAGGACCTGACGACCAGCGACCACCGTGTCATCGAATTTTCGTTGCAGTTCGCCAACGCGGTAGAAAATCGGCACCTTGAAGGGCGTTTTCATCTGCAAAGTGCGAACTGGCCCAGATTCGAACAAGCGCTGCTGGAAAGCAAGAGGAACTTACCCTCCCGGCCGAATAGCCGAGGCGAGGTCGAACATCTAGCACAGGAACTCGAGCAATCGATTGTCCAAGCGTGCAGTTCTTCAATGCGATCTAAGCGGTGGCACTCCAAATCTGTCCCGTGGTGGACACCAGATTTGACAAGACGGAAGAAGCGAGTCTATAGACTTAGACGAGCCTTCCAAAACTCGAGTTGTTCGGAGGAAGAGAGAGCGGCGCGTAAAGCGGAGTATCTAATTCAGAGAAAAGCTTACACGGCTGCGGTGAAAGCTGCGAGGATGCAAAGTTGGAAGGACTTTGTAACCGAGCAGGGGAACAAAGAGCCATGGGGTCTTGTTTACAAGATCTCAAGAAACAAACTGAATGTCGAGACTGCGGTTTCGAACATTCGGACAGAAGAAGGACATACGATGGATTGGAAATCCACGGCGTCTGCGCTGCTGGAGTCGTTAATCCCGGACGATTCGTCCGAGAGCGACACTCCTGAACACGAACGAGCCAGGCGTGAATCCGCTACCGAGCCACTAAGCGAAAACGATCGTGTTTTCTCTTATAAGGAGCTTGAAGACGCGGTGAAACACCTGAAGCGGCGCAAGTGCCCAGGAATAGACAGGATAGAGCCGGAAGTTGTAAAAAGCTCGCTTGGAATTCTCCGAGAAGAGTTACTTCAGCTCTATAATGGCTGCCTGGAGCACGGAGTCTTCCCCGCCAGATGGAAAGTCGGCCTGATTAGAACCATTCTAAAAGGGCAGGACAAACCTGAAGCGGAAGTGAAGTCTTACAGACCAATTTGCCTACTATCCGTAGTTGGCAAAGTTCTTGAGAAGCTAATCGCAAAGCGACTAGCTAATGTGTTCCTACACCCGGAACATGCCTCTGACCGGCAATACGGATTCAGACCTAAGCGATCCACGGAAGATGCCGTGGTAAAGCTTAGAGAGATGGTGTATAGTCGCCAGGAGCGCTATGTTCTGGGTCTCTCCTTCGACATCTCGGGTGCATTCGACAATGTCTGGTGGCCGAGCGTACTCAACGAGTTGAGGAAACGAGGCTGCCCACTCAACCTCTATCGGCTGATGGTCGACTATTTCTCCAACCGCGTGGTGACCTTAAGGTCTAAGCGCGGAGAAGTGAGGAAAGTCGTAACCAAAGGTTGTCCACAGGGGTCGATTCTCGGTCCGAGTTGCTGGAATATGATATTTGACGGAATTCTGCAACTATTAACGAACACCAGACTCGCTTGCGAGCCTATCGCCTACGCTGATGACCTTCTCGTACTCGTCTATGGCGATTCGAGATTGGAACTCGAGCGAAAAGGGCAGAAGGTGACGGATACGATTTCCAAGTGGTGCAAATCACAAAAGTTATCGCTATCCGCGCCGAAGACCGAGATGATTCTCTTA
>CAJYYI030000135.1:35000-37500 GCA_913789915.3 Sphecodes monilicornis
TCTGCATTTTCAATATGTGTCTTAAAACGCACCGTTTAATCGATTGATATTGTTGAAATTCGTGAAAAATAAATTTTGAAAGAGTTTCATACGTCGGTGAATGTGTCGCTGGGACTTAGAAAATTTTCGGAGCACGCCGCGAGAACGATCGCTGCTCCGTTTCAAAAATTATTACTCCGAAAGTACGCATCGGAGCAGTCTGCATTTTCAATATGTGTCTTAAAACGCACCGTTTAATCGATTGATATTGTTGAAATTCGTGAAAAATAAATTTTGAAAGAGTTTCATACGTCGGTGAATGTGCCGCTGGGACTTAGAAAATTTTCGGAGCACGCCGCGAGAACGATCGCTGCTCCGTTTCAAAAATTATTACTCCGAAAGTACGCATCGGAGCAGTCTGCATTTTCAATATGTGTCTTAAAACGCACCGTTTAATCGATTGATATTGTTGAAATTCGTGAAAAATAAATTTTGAAAGAGTTTCATACGTCGGTGAATGTGCCGCTGGGACTTAGAAAATTTTCGGAGCACGCCGCGAGAACGATCGCTGCTCCGTTTCAAAAATTATTACTCCGAAAGTACGCATCGGAGCAGTCTGCATTTTCAATATGTGTCTTAAAACGCACCGTTTAATCGATTGATATTGTTGAAATTCGTGAAAAATAAATTTTGAAAGAGTTTCATACGTCGGTGAATGTGCCGCTGGGACTTAGAAAATTTTCGGAGCACGCCGCGAGAACGATCGCTGCTCCGTTTCAAAAATTATTACTCCGAAAGTACGCATCGGAGCAGTCTGCATTTTCAATATGTGTCTTAAAACGCACCGTTTAATCGATTGATATTGTTGAAATTCGTGAAAAATAAATTTTGAAAGAGTTTCATACGTCGATGAATGTGCCGCGGGACTTAGAAAATTTTCGGAGCGCACCGCTCCGAGTAGTACGCTCGGCCATTATTTGCAATTATTTTTGTTAATATGCTTCAGAACGAATTTTTATTACGATATTTGTTGTTAAAACGCCAATTGTTACAATGATCTAACATTAAAAATCGTTTAAGAACATTATTAAAAAAGTTTACTCTTGACCGTGAGAGCTAAAAAATTTTCGGAGTACCGTGATATATAATGAAAAGTTGTGTATTTTATGTAGAATAATCTAGTAATGTGAAAATTTGTTGAATTTGAGAACGCCTTTTTTCGCGGTGAACGTGCCGCGGGACTTGGAAAATTTTCGGAGCGCGCCGCTCCGAGTAGTACGCTCGCCCATTATTTGCAATTATTTTTGTTAATATGCTTCAGAACGAATTTTTATTACGATATTTGTTGTTAAAACACTAATTGTTACAATGATCTAACATTAAAAATCGTTTAAGAACATTATTAAAAAAGTTTACTCTTGACCGTGAGGACTTAGAGAATTTTCGGAGCGCGCCGCTCCGAGTAGTACGCTCGCCCATTATTTGCAATTATTTTTGTTAATATGCTTCAGAACGAATTTTTATTACGATATTTGTTGTTAAAACACTAATTGTTACAATGATCTAACATTAAAAATCGTTTAAGAACATTATTAAAAAAGTTTACTCTTGACCGTGAGGACTTAGAGAATTTTCGGAGCGCGCCGCTCCGAGTAGTACGCTCGCCCATTATTTGCAATTATTTTTGTTAATATGCTTCAGAACGAATTTTTATTACGATATTTGTTGTTAAAACACTAATTGTTACAATGATCTAACATTAAAAATCGTTTAAGAACATTATTAAAAAAGTTTACTCTTGACCGTGAGGACTTAGAGAATTTTCGGAGCGCGCCGCTCCGAGTAGTACGCTCGCCCATTATTTGCAATTATTTTTGTTAATATGCTTCAGAACGAATTTTTATTACGATATTTGTTGTTAAAACACTAATTGTTACAATGATCTAACATTAAAAATCGTTTAAGAACATTATTAAAAAAGTTTACTCTTGACCGTGAGAGCTAAAAAATTTTCGGAGTACCGTGATATATAATGAAAAGTTGTGTATTTTATGTAGAATAATCTAGTAATGTGAAAATTTGTTGAATTTGAGAAAAAAAATTTTCACTCATTTTTGCGGCTAAGTCCGAAGAGCCTTCTCGAACGGGCTGTTGCCGCGGCGGTTTACCACCATAAGCGCGCGTGCTAAACTCCGTGCGGCGCCGGCGTCACGGCCGGCCGTTCGGTATCTATAAGGGAGACGACGGTCCGGACGAGTCGGTCGGTTCAGCGCGCGCTCGTGGCTATTCTACGATCTCGGTCGAGAAGCAGTCCACGGCGCCTCGAGACTTCGGTCTCGACTGTTTCGCACCGTGCTTCGTATCGGATTATTCTCTACACAGCATTGCCACGGGTCGGTGTCTAAGACCGAATGGCCCTTATGTGGCGAGCCTCCTTCGGAGGTTGGTGACTTGTATGCACTTTCGTGTGTATACTCGTACTAACTGAGCATCAACTCATATGTCCGAGCGACGAATTTAT
>CAJYYI030000135.1:42500-52500 GCA_913789915.3 Sphecodes monilicornis
CGAACGCACATTGCGGTCCACGGATACAATTCCTGGACCACGCCTGGCTGAGGGTCGTTTACGTAACCAAATACTGCTTGCGTTGCTCTTCTAAGTCCCCGCCGTCGCTTACCTCTCCAAGAGACACAATTGGTATATTATAAGAAAAATTGTGTGGAGGGCGCAAAGAGCGTTTCTGAGTCGGGTTGCGAAGAAGATGCTATATATACGTACGAGCGATGGATGGGCGTATCGTCGGCGTTTGACGCGGTTCTGTGTGAAAATTGCCAATTTCGCATTGCGTTGTACTGTTTCCGGAGACGAAGACGATGGGTATCTGACGTGTATCACACGGACTTGCGTGAGTGTTTTCGGCGTCGCGAGTCGTGTTTATTCATGTATAAACACGACCGCCCGCGAACACCGCTCCGTGCGCGACAGATCGAAATCTCTCTCTCCGCGTGGAACGGCTCGCATTCGCGGAAGAAGCGTTTCGCGCTCTCGAACGTTATACGCGCTCCCGACGTCGCCTGAAATGATGCGTATTCATATCCGAAAGGTTATACAATACATAAAAAGAGTCGACACACAGAGAGACGACTACAGAGAGAATGGACACAAATACAAAATGAAAGAGAGGAGATATTAATATGTGTTTGCACGCACAACGTAAGCCCCAGGGAGAGAGATATTGACGTACGCCTGCGCGTGGAGATGTGCCTCTAAGTAAAAACACGCGTCGACGCGGAGGGTCGTCGTTGCTAGCGACTTCCGACAAACACAAAATTGATCTTGAAAGAGACGAGAGAAGAAGAGAGTTCTTCGCGAGAGAGAGATGAGGTTTCTCGTTCTACGAACGCTTTGACGATCGATGGACAAACGTAGAGAGACAACAGCCAAAATGTTGTTGGCATTGTGCGGGATGCGCACGCGTACTTGTATCGGGTGGAGATAAATAATATCTCCCCGTCTCGTCGCGTGTCCTCGCCGATCCACGACAAGAGTTGTGTTTCTCTCGCCATCGCCACGTTCGTTTGAATTGAATGACGACCAAGATATTCCAAGACCTCTCGCGTGTCTCTTTCTCTCTCTTTTTCATTTTCGTGTTTGATCGGATAATATCGCGACGCAGCGTTTCTGTACCCCCGTGTGTCTGTGTGTAAAATAATAGAGAGAACACCCACCGGGTTACCGATATACACAACTCCTCTATGGAGTGGCTTTCGAACTTCGTTGTTGTCATTCACACAAATATCTCTCCGAAACATGCTCGGCCGAAGGTAACAGAAAAGACCCGTTTTTGTCGGTCGCCCCATACACGAGCGTGTGTGTAACGTTGTGTCGTTATCCTTAATGTCTTTTATTCTTCATTGTCGTACGCGAGACCGCGCGATCCGAGAGAGGATCGTCCAGCGAGAGTTTCCGTTCGACGACGAAATGAAGAAATTGAATTTTATAGACAGAGAGAGACAGACGACACACGCCACACGCGCGAAGTTTGGCGAGGCGCATAAGGCAAAATCTTGATATTATTATCGAATTGGTGTTCTTTTCGAAGCTTCGTCGAGAGAGAAGTTTTGTTTTCATTTTTTTTTTTTGTGCTCCTCTGTACGCTCTCGAGCGACGAACTCTTTTTTTTTGTTTTAACGCTTTCGGGGTGTAATACAAGAAAGAAAAAAAAATTATTTTTTTTTCACGTTTGACGACCTCAGAGTAGGCGAGATTACCCGCTGAATTTAAGCATATTACTAAGCGGAGGAAAAGAAACTAACAAGGATTTCCTTAGTAGCTGCGAGCGAACAGGAATTAGCCCAGCACTGAATCCCGCGGTTCCGCCGTTGGGAAATGTAGTGTTCAGGAGGGTCAGTTTATCCCGTGACGTCGAACCGCGTCCAAGTCCATCTTGAATGGGGCCATTTACCCGTAGAGGGTGCCAGGCCCGTAGCGACCGGTACGCGTTTCGGGAGGACCTCTCCTTAGAGTCGGGTTGCTTGAGAGTGCAGCCCTAAGTGGGTGGTAAACTCCATCTAAGGCTAAATATGACCACGAGACCGATAGCGAACAAGTACCGTGAGGGAAAGTTGAAAAGAACTTTGAAGAGAGAGTTCAAGAGTACGTGAAACCGTTCAGGGGTAAACCTGAGAAACCCAAAAGATCGAATGGGGAGATTCATCGTCGACGAGGCTGGCTTCCGTTGGTGCGCAGATAGCCCGCAATGGTGCCTTCGTGGTTACCAGTGCGAGGGTACACCACCTTCGGCAAATGTTCCGGCTACGTAGTCGTGCACTTCTCCCTTAGTAGAACGTCGCGACCCGTTGCGTGTCGGTCTACGGCCCGAGTTTGTTGACTGTCGTGTCGCCATCGCGCGCACACGGCAGACGCTCGGTCTCGCCTGGCCGGCTGCGTGACGGTACTCTGACGGTATCGGGCCGCAACCAATCCATTCTCGAATGTTTGTGCGTCAGGCCCGCCGCAAGCTCGGTTTTCTACCCGGAGGCACGGACCTGGTGCCGGCTCCGGGCCTAACCAGCTGTTAGCAGGCGGTGTCCTCGGACTGGCCAAGCTTTGAATTACCGGTCAGCGACGCTACTGCTTTGGGTACTCTCAGGACCCGTCTTGAAACACGGACCAAGGAGTCTAACATGTGCGCGAGTCATTGGGACATTGAAACCTAAAGGCGCAATGAAAGTGAAGGTCGTACCTTGCGTCGACCAAGGGAGGATGGGCCGCGTCACGATGCGGCCTCGCACTCCCGGGGCGTCTCGTTCTCATTGCGAGAAGAGGCGCACCCAGAGCGTACACGTTGGGACCCGAAAGATGGTGAACTATGCCTGGTCAGGACGAAGTCAGGGGAAACCCTGATGGAGGTCCGTAGCGATTCTGACGTGCAAATCGATCGTCGGAACTGGGTATAGGGGCGAAAGACTAATCGAACCATCTAGTAGCTGGTTCCCTCCGAAGTTTCCCTCAGGATAGCTGGCACTCGCTCGTTCCTCTTTGTGAACGCGTGCGAGTCTCATCTGGTAAAGCGAATGATTAGAGGCCTTGGGGCCGAAACGACCTCAACCTATTCTCAAACTTTAAATGGGTGAGATCTCTGGCTTGCTTGGATCAATGAAGCCACGAGATTTTGGATCAGAGTGCCAAGTGGGCCAATTTTGGTAAGCAGAACTGGCGCTGTGGGATGAACCAAACGCAGAGTTAAGGCGCCTAAGTCGACGCTTATGGGATACCATGAAAGGCGTTGGTTGCTTAAGACAGCAGGACGGTGGCCATGGAAGTCGGAATCCGCTAAGGAGTGTGTAACAACTCACCTGCCGAAGCAACTAGCCCTGAAAATGGATGGCGCTGAAGCGTCGCGCCTATACTCCGCCGTCAGCGGCAAGTGGGGCTGGACGCGTCGATGTCGCGCGTTTACGCGCGCTCGGCCGTCCTCCATGAAGCTCTGACGAGTAGGAGGGTCGCGGCGGTGTGCGCAGAAGGGTCTGGGCGTGAGCCTGCCTGGAGCCGCCGTCGGTGCAGATCTTGGTGGTAGTAGCAAATACTCCAGCGAGGCCCTGGAGGACTGACGTGGAGAAGGGTTTCGTGTGAACAGCCGTTGCACACGAGTCAGTCGATCCTAAGCCCTAAGAGAAATCCTATGTAGATGAGGTGTCTCTAAATTAGAGAATAACACACACCCATCGGGCGAAAGGGAATCCGGTTTCTATTCCGGAACCCGGCAGCGGAACCGCATACCATTCGGGCCCTCGTAAGAGTGTTCGTCGGGGTAACCCAAAATGACCTGGAGACGCCGTCGGGAGATCCGGGGAGAGTTTTCTTTTCTGTATAAGCGTTCGAGTTCCCTGGAAACCTCTAGCAGGGAGATAGGGTTTGGAACGCGAAGAGCACCGCAGTTGCGGCGGTGTCCGGATCTTCCCCTCGGACCTTGAAAATCCAGGAGAGGGCCACGTGGAGGTGTCGCGCCGGTTCGTACCCATATCCGCAGCAGGTCTCCAAGGTAAAGAGCCTCTAGTCGATAGATTAATGTAGGTAAGGGAAGTCGGCAAATTGGATCCGTAACTTCGGAATAAGGATTGGCTCTGAGGAGCGGGGCGTGTCGGGCTTGGTCGGGAAGCGGGTCTGGCTGACGTGCCGGGCCTGGGCGAGGTGCAACACGACTTTTTGTCGTGGGAATCCGAGCTCGGTCCCGTGCCTTGGCCTCCCGCGGATCTTCCTTGCTGCGAGGCTTCCGTCTAGAACGGTCGTCCTCTTCGGCCGCCATTCAACGCTCAGCTCAGAACTGGCACGGACTAGGGGAATCCGACTGTCTAATTAAAACAAAGCATTGCGATGGCCCCCACGGGTGTTGACGCAATGTGATTTCTGCCCAGTGCTCTGAATGTCAACGTGAAGAAATTCAAAAAAGCGCGGGTAAACGGCGGGAGTAACTATGACTCTCTTAAGGTAGCCAAATGCCTCGTCATCTAATTAGTGACGCGCATGAATGGATTAACGAGATTCCCTCTGTCCCTATCTACCGGCGGGGGCGACATTTTGACACTCTCACGGGTTGAAATGAGCACCACTGACTGCCAAAAGGTGCTCTGCACGATCCGAGCTGAAGTGGTGAATCAGTAATGACGATCGAAATCGAACGGAAACCTCGTACAAGGGTCAAAAGCTATGCGTACGAAGGTTACGTTCGTCGACACGTCACTATATGTGCGTGCCGAGCTGATACGACACGGACCCGTATCAGCGTAGCGACATAATAACATCGCTTTGCGTCTACGTCCGCGCATAAGCCTGAAAAAGCTGCTAGAACATCCAAGCATGCTAATAGATGCTGAGAGCCGCAAGCTCCGAGCATTCTATCATGGAAGGCGCTAGAGGCCATACACCTCTAGCTTAAAATATGTCGCTACTAGCAGAAAAACCTCGAGGATAAGTTGGATGAGGTGTTCGGATCCTCGGAAATGTCGAAAGTCGCAAAGGGACCTAGTGTCCTAGCTGTGCTTGTGCCTCCACGGGGTACCGCTGGATAGCGTGTTCTTGTTGGAGCATGTGAACTAAACGAAGCACAGTGGAGTGGAGGAGACAACCACTCAAAGTCCACGTCTCCCACGTGTTTGCCGTGCGTGGCGACCTTTGTCGTCGGAAAAGAGGATCCTGGGATCTGAGGAGGCCCTCTCCTGCGGGTGAGACGTCTCCAACACGTACCTTTGGCCTCTGCTTCGGCTAGATGGGCGGCTAGGCGAGACAAAGTAACCCTGTGCCTAGTCAATCGGCTTGGAACGACCGTAAACTATTAGCGAGCGGCGCTCTGTCGGGCGAGGAAGTGGGCTCTAAGGTCTTTTGCTCGCCAATTGATCTGGATGATCCGCGGACTATATCCTGGGTGATGTCCTAACCTGACCGGATGGCAGGTTCCATATTGAGGGTCCGAGGAGGCCGGGACACGCAGCGGGAAGAACAATATGCATAATTAATATGGGTAATTTAAAGAATTTGAACGTCAAATCGACGGGAACAGCGCAAGGCCCTGCCGAGCGTGAAGTCGTCGTTGCAGAGGGGACAGACGTCGGTGATATTCCCGACCGAATTCCCTCCAAGTCTGGAAAAGAGAGGACCGATGCTGTGCCGAAAGGCCGCTTCGTGGTGTCCCTCAAGAGGTGTAAACCACCTAATGGCCCAGTCGATCCTGCCGGGAAGAAAGAGGATGTACCGGCAGCCGACGGGGTTAAAGATAAGAAGAAGACCGAAAAGTCTTCCTCTAAGAAGGGCTCTTCTTCGACCGGGAAGAGCTCCAAAAATGGGGGGCAAGGTGCTAACCCTGCCTCCAAGAAAGGCAAGAGCGGGCCCGCTGGGGATAAGGAACCCGAGCCCGACTCACACCCTGATAAGGATGAAGACGACGAAGTCGTTGAATCCGCAAAAGTCAAGCCAAAGGGCGGCAAGAAGGTTTCACCGACCGGAAAGCCATCCAAAGGCAGACCGAGAAAGAAGTCGGTGGGGGCGACTTCTGGATCGTTGGTACGGCCTCTCGATCTCATCAGAGACGAAGCCTCTAGGCAAGTGAAGGAGGTTGGCATCGTGGTCACCGCGGATAAATCCCGGGTCACGAAAGAAGCTGCCTCTCGGATCTTGCTTAGTGTGAGCACGCTCAGCGAGCTTGTCCAGGAACTGGCTCTTCGGAACAGCTACCTAGAGGGACAACTCGCCGCGACCAAAAGCGAACTTAACAAAGCTCGCTTGGAAGCGAAGAGCGTAGGGAAGACGTCGCCGACTGCCCCGCGGTCAAAGACGAATTCCCTTGCTGGTAAGCACGCCAACTTGACCTACGCGCAAGCGGTTAAGGTCGAGTGCAACAAAGTTGCTCAAGACGCGGTGAAACCACCACAACATGTGGTGAAGATCTTCCCGCCGAAGGGCAAGGAGCAAAACAGCGACCTTACAAAGGCAACTGTTTTCTCCCTGGTGAAACCAGGCGAAGCAAAGATCCGCGTAAAGTCGGTTCGACGCATCCACTCCGGTGGCATAGCCGTCGAGACTGAACGCAAAGAGGATCTTAAAGCTTTCGCTGAAAATAGCCAGCTTAAAGATAGTGGACTCTCAGTCAATATACAGACAAAGAGGAACCCGTTACTTATAGTATACGATGTTCCTAAAGAAATGTCAAAAGACGAAGTTTCTGACAGGTTGTGGAATCAGAACTTCGGAGAGATGACCCGAAAGGAATTCGTCTCTAACTTCAAGGTCGGCTTCAAAGCTGGATCAGGGAGCAGGGAGACGACCAATTGGGTCATCGAAGTCAGTCCGCAGACACGGCTGCGACTGAAGAGTGGGGAAGGCCGAGTTTACATGGGCTGGTCGTCTTGTCGTGTACAGGACTACGTCTCGGTAACTCGGTGCTTCAAGTGCCAGAAGTTTGGCCATACGGCTAAAAGATGCAAGTACAAGGAAGACGTATGCGGTCACTGCGCCGAAAAAGGGCATACCTTTGCCTCGTGCAGCAACAAGAGTAAGCCACCGGTTTGCTCGAATTGCAAAGATCGAGGCAAGTCGCACGACCATAAGTCCAGAGACAAACTGTGCGCATCCTACCAGGTTGCGTTGCAGCAAATTGTAGCTCAGACCAATTATGGTTAAAAGAGCCGAAAGCGAACGATCTCAGACGCGAATTCGAGTGATGCAGCATAACATGCAGCGAGCTCGAATAGTAACTGACGAGATACGAAATGTTATGCATCAGGAGAGCATAGATGTGTTGCTCGCGCAGGAGCCATACAGCTGTCGGGGCAAATTGTCCGGGCTGGGGATTGCGACGAGAGTGGTCGCGGATGGCGACCGGCCAATGGCGGCTTTAGCCGTCACGAACCGGGACCTAGAAGTGACTAAAATCTCTCAACTATGCGACACTCATCTCTCTTGCGCATGCATCAATGGCACATTCGGTGACGTCTATCTAGTAAGTCAATACTTTCAATATTCGGAAGAAATTGAGCCAAGTTTGACGAGACTAGAGAAAGTACTTACGGTACTTAAACGCAGCAGAGTCGTGATTTCGGCCGATGTCAACGCAAAATCTCCGCTATGGGGAAGCGCGACGACAGACGCTAGGGGAGGTAAACTCGAAGAGTTTATAGCTCGTCACGACTTGGTTGTATTGAACGAGGCTGGCAGTATTCCCACATACTCCAGCTCGACTGGAGAGTCCACGATCGATGTCACGCTAGCGACAAGTGACATGTCCGGCACAGTGCGAGGTTGGAAAGTCCGAAAGGACCTGACGACCAGCGACCACCGTGTCATCGAATTTTCGTTGCAGTTCGCCAACGCGGTAGAAAATCGGCACCTTGAAGGGCGTTTTCATCTGCAAAGTGCGAACTGGCCCAGATTCGAACAAGCGCTGCTGGAAAGCAAGAGGAACTTACCCTCCCGGCCGAATAGCCGAGGCGAGGTCGAACATCTAGCACAGGAACTCGAGCAATCGATTGTCCAAGCGTGCAGTTCTTCAATGCGATCTAAGCGGTGGCACTCCAAATCTGTCCCGTGGTGGACACCAGATTTGACAAGACGGAAGAAGCGAGTCTATAGACTTAGACGAGCCTTCCAAAACTCGAGTTGTTCGGAGGAAGAGAGAGCGGCGCGTAAAGCGGAGTATCTAATTCAGAGAAAAGCTTACACGGCTGCGGTGAAAGCTGCGAGGATGCAAAGTTGGAAGGACTTTGTAACCGAGCAGGGGAACAAAGAGCCATGGGGTCTTGTTTACAAGATCTCAAGAAACAAACTGAATGTCGAGACTGCGGTTTCGAACATTCGGACAGAACAAGGACATACGATGGATTGGAAATCCACGGCGTCTGCGCTGCTGGAGTCGTTAATCCCGGACGATTCGTCCGAGAGCGACACTCCTGAACACGAACGAGCCAGGCGTGAATCCGCTACCGAGCCACTAAGCGAAAACGATCGTGTTTTCTCTTATAAGGAGCTTGAAGACGCGGTGAAACACCTGAAGCGGCGCAAGTGCCCAGGAATAGACAGGATAGAGCCGGAAGTTGTAAAAAGCTCGCTTGGAATTCTCCGAGAAGAGTTACTTCAGCTCTATAATGGCTGCCTGGAGCACGGAGTCTTCCCCGCCAGATGGAAAGTCGGCCTGATTAGAACTATTCTAAAAGGGCAGGACAAACCTGAAGCGGAAGTGAAGTCTTACAGACCAATTTGCCTACTATCCGTAGTTGGCAAAGTTCTTGAGAAGCTAATCGCAAAGCGACTAGCTAATGTGTTCCTACACCCGGAACATGCCTCTGACCGGCAATACGGATTCAGACCTAAGCGATCCACGGAAGATGCCGTGGTAAAGCTTAGAGAGATGGTGTATAGTCGCCAGGAGCGCTATGTTCTGGGTCTCTCCTTCGACATCTCGGGTGCATTCGACAATGTCTGGTGGCCGAGCGTACTCAACGAGTTGAGGAAACGAGGCTGCCCACTCAACCTCTATCGGCTGATGGTCGACTATTTCTCCAACCGCGTGGTGACCTTAAGGTCTAAGCGCGGAGAAGTGAGGAAAGTCGTAACCAAAGGTTGTCCACAGGGGTCGATTCTCGGTCCGAGTTGCTGGAATATGATATTTGACGGAATTCTGCAACTATTAACGAACACCAGACCCGCTTGCGAGCCTATCGCCTACGCTGATGACCTTCTCGTACTCGTCTACGGCGATTCGAGATTGGAACTCGAGCGAAAAGGGCAGAAGGTGACGGATACGATTTCCAAGTGGTGCAAATCACAAAAGTTATCGCTATCCGCGCCGAAGACCGAGATGATTCTCTTAAAAGGTTCTCTTCAAATGACGAGACCACCTGTGGTGAGGATTGATGAGAAAAGTATCGCTTCTAGGAGTACCATTAGGTACCTGGGCGTATACTTTGACGAAAGACTGGGAGTCAAATCCCATGTTGAATATTTGAGTGCTAAGTCCTTGCAAACGTTTAACGCGTTAACAAGGATTGCCTGTGCGAACTGGGGTTTGGGCCCCCGAGCCATGCGTACTATGTACCGTGGTCTCTTCGTCCCAATCGTGGCGTATGCTGCCGCGGGCTGGGCAGACCTCCTTACCTCTGCATCGAGGAAACTCATTGTCAGAGCGCAGAGGAAAGTTTTGCTTGGCTGCGTCAAGGCCTATAGAACGGTATCGACGGATGCGATCCCTGTGATCGCCGGAGAAGTACCGATAGACTTGATGATAGCGGAACGTGCATGCGCTTACAAAATACGAAAAGAACTCGATCTCGAGTTTCAGACATGTCGCATCAGTCACGCCGATCTGGCTGACGGAACGATCTCGCCTAAGGAAGCCTTGGCTGCAGTTAGGCGAGAGGCGCTAGCAGTGTGGCAAAGGAGATGGTCGTCATCGACGAAGGGTAGGACAACGTTCCAATACTTCAACGATGTATCAGACCGTCTTGGCGCGCGTTGGGTGATCACTGATCACTATGTTGCTCAGTTCCTAAGCGGACACGGAGATTTCCGTGCGAAG
>CAJYYI030000135.1:57500-60000 GCA_913789915.3 Sphecodes monilicornis
ACGCCGCTGGGAACTTGTCGTGCAATTCGGAGGTTGGTACTGAAGCAATACGCCGCTGGGAACTTGTCGTGCAATTCGGAGGTTGGTACCGAAGCAATACGCCGCTGGCAACTTGTCGTGCAATTCGGAGGTTGGTACGAAAGCAATACGCCGCTGGCAACTTGTCGTGCAAATCGGAGGTTGGTACGAAAGCAATACGCCGCTGGCAACTTGTCGTGCAGATCGGAGGTTACTACTCAAGCAATACGCCGCTGGCAACTTGTCGTGCAGATCGGAGGTTACTACTCAAGCAATACGCCGCTGGGAACTTGTCGTGCAATTCGGAGGTTGGTACGAAAGCAATACGCCGCTGGCAACTTGTCGTGCAAATCGGAGGTTGGTACGAAAGCAATACGCCGCTGGGAACTTGTCTTGCCGAACGATGACTGCTCCGTTTCAAAAATTATTACTCCGAAAGTACGCATCGGAGCTGTCTGTATTTTCTATATGTGTCTTAAAACGCACCGTTTAATCGATTGATATTGCTGAAATTCGTGAAAAATAAATTTTGAAAGAGTTTCATACGTCGGTGAATGCGCCGCGGGACTTAGAAAATTTTCGGAGCACGCCGCGAGAACGATCGCTGCTCCGTTTCAAAAATTATTACTCCGAAAGTACGCATCGGAGCAGTTTGCATTTTCAATATGTGTCTTAAAACGCACCGTTTAATCGATTGATATTGTTGAAATTCGTGAAATATAAATTTTGAAAGAGTTTCATACGTCGGTGAATGTGCCGCTGGGACTTAGAAAATTTTCGGAGCACGCCGCGAGAACGATCGCTGCTCCGTTTCAAAAATTATTACTCCGAAAGTACGCATCGGAGCAGTCTGCATTTTCAATATGTGTCTTAAAACGCACCGTTTAATCGATTGATATTGTTGAAATTCGTGAAAAATAAATTTTGAAAGAGTTTCATACGTCGGTGAATGTGTCGCTGGGACTTAGAAAATTTTCGGAGCACGCCGCGAGAACGATCGCTGCTCCGTTTCAAAAATTATTACTCCGAAAGTACGCATCGGAGCAGTCTGCATTTTCAATATGTGTCTTAAAACGCACCGTTTAATCGATTGATATTGTTGAAATTCGTGAAAAATAAATTTTGAAAGAGTTTCATACGTCGGTGAATGTGCCGCTGGGACTTAGAAAATTTTCGGAGCACGCCGCGAGAACGATCGCTGCTCCGTTTCAAAAATTATTACTCCGAAAGTACGCATCGGAGCAGTCTGCATTTTCAATATGTGTCTTAAAACGCACCGTTTAATCGATTGATATTGTTGAAATTCGTGAAAAATAAATTTTGAAAGAGTTTCATACGTCGGTGAATGTGCCGCTGGGACTTAGAAAATTTTCGGAGCACGCCGCGAGAACGATCGCTGCTCCGTTTCAAAAATTATTACTCCGAAAGTACGCATCGGAGCAGTCTGCATTTTCAATATGTGTCTTAAAACGCACCGTTTAATCGATTGATATTGTTGAAATTCGTGAAAAATAAATTTTGAAAGAGTTTCATACGTCGGTGAATGTGCCGCTGGGACTTAGAAAATTTTCGGAGCACGCCGCGAGAACGATCGCTGCTCCGTTTCAAAAATTATTACTCCGAAAGTACGCATCGGAGCAGTCTGCATTTTCAATATGTGTCTTAAAACGCACCGTTTAATCGATTGATATTGTTGAAATTCGTGAAAAATAAATTTTGAAAGAGTTTCATACGTCGATGAATGTGCCGCGGGACTTAGAAAATTTTCGGAGCGCACCGCTCCGAGTAGTACGCTCGGCCATTATTTGCAATTATTTTTGTTAATATGCTTCAGAACGAATTTTTAATACGATATTTGTTGTTAAAACGCCAATTGTTACAATGATCTAACATTAAAAATCGTTTAAGAACATTATTAAAAAAGTTTACTCTTGACCGTGAGAGCTAAAAAATTTTCGGAGTACCGTGATATATAATGAAAAGTTGTGTATTTTATGTAGAATAATCTAGTAATGTGAAAATTTGTTGAATTTGAGAACGCCTTTTTTCGCGGTGAACGTGCCGCGGGACTTGGAAAATTTTCGGAGCGCGCCGCTCCGAGTAGTACGCTCGCCCATTATTTGCAATTATTTTTGTTAATATGCTTCAGAACGAATTTTTATTACGATATTTGTTGTTAAAACACTAATTGTTACAATGATCTAACATTAAAAATCGTTTAAGAACATTATTAAAAAAGTTTACTCTTGACCGTGAGGACTTAGAGAATTTTCGGAGCGCGCCGCTCCGAGTAGTACGCTCGCCCATTATTTGCAATTATTTTTGTTAATATGCTTCAGAACGAATTTTTATTACGATATTTGTTGTTAAAACACTAATTGTTACAATGATCTAACATTAAAAATCGTTTAAGAACATTATTAAAAAAGTTTACTCTTGACCGTGAGGACTTAGAGAATTTTCGGAGCGCGCCGCTCCGAGT
>CAJYYI030000135.1:65000-67500 GCA_913789915.3 Sphecodes monilicornis
TCGCTTTTAAAGCTGTGCGTCGCGAGTCCGACACCCGTCTCTGCCGCGTACTGCGGCACGAGTATTGGGACGAACGACCGCGCACGGCCAGCAGAGCCGGCTGTGAAGTCCGTTAGTATCGAATAATATGGTTCGCAAACTCTCTCCAAAGCGCAGCACACGACGCAACTCTTGAGAAACTTTATTTCGAAAGTAGTAGGAGGAGGAGGAGGAGGAGGAGTAGGAGGACCGGCTGTGAAGCTCGCTTTTAAAGCCGTGCGTCGCGAGTCCGACACCCGTCTCTGCCGCGTACCGCGGTCACGAGTATTGGGACGAACGACCGCGCACGGCCAGAGCCGGCCGTGAGTCCCCTCTCCCCTCATCTAACCCAGACCTAACTTATCGAAATCGTTCTCGACAAAAAAGAGGAGAGAGTGTGTGTATGGAGAGGAGGAATCGTCTGGATCCATGTATCGGGTTGTCTCTACGAAAAGACCCCGTCGTTTTCAGATTTCCCCTCTCTGTGTTTTCCATTTTAAGGCTTTTCAATGTACTATTCGCCCGGCCGTCAGATACGCGAGACGAGCGTTGTGCTCTCTCTCGACCGTACTCTGACGGTTTCCGTCTTAACGGGACGTTCGTGTCGTTTTTTTTTTTTTTTTAAAAAAAAAACGACGCCTGAATCTCCTTCGCGCGCTGGTTGGAGTTTTCAGGTATCGGCGTTCTTACGAACCGCAGAACAAGAGACATACACATATATACGATTGATGATCAATCAAATTATATACGATTACCCTGAACGGTGGATCACTTGGCTCGTGGGTCGATGAAGAACGCAGCTAATTGCGCGTCAACGTGTGAACTGCAGGACACATGAACATCGACATTTCGAACGCACATTGCGGTCCACGGATACAATTCCTGGACCACGCCTGGCTGAGGGTCGTTTACGTAACCAAATACTGCTTGCGTTGCTCTTCTAAGTCCCCGCCGTCGCTTACCTCTCCAAGAGACACAATTGGTATATTATAAGAAAAATTGTGTGGAGGGCGCAAAGAGCGTTTCTGAGTCGGGTTGCGAAGAAGATGCTATATATACGTACGAGCGATGGATGGGCGTATCGTCGGCGTTTGACGCGGTTCTGTGTGAAAATTGCCAATTTCGCATTGCGTTGTACTGTTTCCGGAGACGAAGACGATGGGTATCTGACGTGTATCACACGGACTTGCGTGAGTGTTTTCGGCGTCGCGAGTCGTGTTTATTCATGTATAAACACGACCGCCCGCGAACACCGCTCCGTGCGCGACAGATCGAAATCTCTCTCTCCGCGTGGAACGGCTCGCATTCGCGGAAGAAGCGTTTCGCGCTCTCGAACGTTATACGCGCTCCCGACGTCGCCTGAAATGATGCGTATTCATATCCGAAAGGTTATACAATACATAAAAAGAGTCGACACACAGAGAGACGACTACAGAGAGAATGGACACAAATACAAAATGAAAGAGAGGAGATATTAATATGTGTTTGCACGCACAACGTAAGCCCCAGGGAGAGAGATATTGACGTACGCCTGCGCGTGGAGATGTGCCTCTAAGTAAAAACACGCGTCGACGCGGAGGGTCGTCGTTGCTAGCGACTTCCGACAAACACAAAATTGATCTTGAAAGAGACGAGAGAAGAAGAGAGTTCTTCGCGAGAGAGAGATGAGGTTTCTCGTTCTACGAACGCTTTGACGATCGATGGACAAACGTAGAGAGACAACAGCCAAAATGTTGTTGGCATTGTGCGGGATGCGCACGCGTACTTGTATCGGGTGGAGATAAATAATATCTCCCCGTCTCGTCGCGTGTCCTCGCCGATCCACGACAAGAGTTGTGTTTCTCTCGCCATCGCCACGTTCGTTTGAATTGAATGACGACCAAGATATTCCAAGACCTCTCGCGTGTCTCTTTCTCTCTCTTTTTCATTTTCGTGTTTGATCGGATAATATCGCGACGCAGCGTTTCTGTACCCCCGTGTGTCTGTGTGTAAAATAATAGAGAGAACACCCACCGGGTTACCGATATAACAACTCCTCTATGGAGTGGCTTTCGAACTTCGTTGTTGTCATTCACACAAATATCTCTCCGAAACATGCTCGGCCGAAGGTAACAGAAAAGACCCGTTTTTGTCGGTCGCCCCATACACGAGCGTGTGTGTAACGTTGTGTCGTTATCCTTAATGTCTTTTATTCTTCATTGTCGTACGCGAGACCGCGCGATCCGAGAGAGGATCGTCCAGCGAGAGTTTCCGTTCGACGACGAAATGAAGAAATTGAATTTTATAGACAGAGAGAGACAGACGACACACGCCACACGCGCGAAGTTTGGCGAGGCGCATAAGGCAAAATCTTGATATTATTATCGAATTGGTGTTCTTTTCGAAGCTTCGTCGAGAGAGAAGTTTTGTTTTCATTTTTTTTTTTTTGTGCTCCTCTGTACGCTCTCGAGCGACGAACTCTTTTTTTTTGTTTTAACGCTTT
>CAJYYI030000135.1:72500-77500 GCA_913789915.3 Sphecodes monilicornis
AAGCAATACGCCGCTGGCAACTTGTCGTGCAATTCGGAGGTTGGTACTGAAGCAATACGCCGCTGGGAACTTGTCGTGCAATTCGGAGGTTGGTACCGAAGCAATACGCCGCTGGCAACTTGTCGTGCAATTCGGAGGTTGGTACGAAAGCAATACGCCGCTGGCAACTTGTCGTGCAAATCGGAGGTTGGTACGAAAGCAATACGCCGCTGGCAACTTGTCGTGCAATTCGGAGGTTGGTACTGAAGCAATACGCCGCTGGGAACTTGTCGTGCAATTCGGAGGTTGGTACCGAAGCAATACGCCGCTGGCAACTTGTCGTGCAATTCGGAGGTTGGTACGAAAGCAATACGCCGCTGGCAACTTGTCGTGCAATTCGGAGGTTGGTACGAAAGCAATACGCCGCTGGCAACTTGGTCGTGCAAATCGTAGGTTGGTACTGAAGCAATACGCCGCTGGGAACTTGTCGTGCAATTCGGAGGTTGGTACTGAAGCAATACGCCGCTGGGAACTTGTCGTGCAATTCGGAGGTTGGGTACCGAAGCAATACGCCGCTGGCAACTTGTCGTGCAATTCGGAGGTTGGTACGAAAGCAATACGCCGCTGGCAACTTGTCGTGCAAATCGTAGGTTGGTACTGAAGCAATACGCCGCTGGGAACTTGTCGTGCAATTCGGAGGTTGGTACCGAAGCAATACGCCGCTGGCAACTTGTCGTGCAATTCGGAGGTTGGTACGAAAGCAATACGCCGCTGGCAACTTGTCGTGCAAATCGGAGGTTGGTACGAAAGCAATACGCCGCTGGGAACTTGTCTTGCCGAACGATGACTGCTCCGTTTCAAAAATTATTACTCCGAAAGTACGCATCGGAGCTGTCTGTATTTTCTATATGTGTCTTAAAACGCACCGTTTAATCGATTGATATTGCTGAAATTCGTGAAAAATAAATTTTGAAAGAGTTTCATACGTCGGTGAATGCGCCGCGGGACTTAGAAAATTTTCGGAGCACGCCGCGAGAACGATCGCTGCTCCGTTTCAAAAATTATTACTCCGAAAGTACGCATCGGAGCAGTTTGCATTTTCAATATGTGTCTTAAAACGCCACCGTTTAATCGATTGATATTGTTGAAATTCGTGAAATATAAATTTTGAAAGAGTTTCATACGTCGGTGAATGTGCCGCTGGGACTTAGAAAATTTTCGGAGCACGCCGCGAGAACGATCGCTGCTCCGTTTCAAAAATTATTACTCCGAAAGTACGCATCGGGAGCAGTCTGCATTTCAATATGTGTCTTAAAACGCACCGTTTAATCGATTGATATTGTTGAAATTCGTGAAAAATAAATTTTGAAAGAGTTTCATACGTCGGTGAATGTGTCGCTGGGACTTAGAAAATTTTCGGAGCACGCCGCGAGAACGATCGCTGCTCCGTTTCAAAAATTATTACTCCGAAAGTACGCATCGGAGGCAGTCTGCATTTTCAATATGTGTCTTAAAACGCACCGTTTAATCGATTGATATTGTTGAAATTCGTGAAAAATAAATTTTGAAAGAGTTTCATACGTCGGTGAATGTGCCGCTGGGACTTAGAAAATTTTCGGAGCACGCCGCGAGAACGATCGCTGCTCCGTTTCAAAATTATTACTCCGAAAGTACGCATCGGAGCAGTCTGCATTTTCAATATGTGTCTTAAAACGCACCGTTTAATCGATTGATATTGTTGAAATTCGTGAAAAATAAATTTTGAAAGAGTTTCATACGTCGGTGAATGTGCCGCTGGGACTTAGAAAATTTTCGGAGCACGCCGCGAGAACGATCGCTGCTCCGTTTCAAAAATTATTACTCCGAAAGTACGCATCGGAGCAGTCTGCATTTTCAATATGTGTCTTAAAACGCACCGTTTAATCGATTGATATTGTTGAAATTCGTGAAAAATAAATTTTGAAAGAGTTTCATACGTCGGTGAATGTGCCGCTGGGACTTAGAAAATTTTCGGAGCACGCCGCGAGAACGATCGCTGCTCCGTTTCAAAATTATTACTCCGAAAGTACGCATCGGAGCAGTCTGCATTTTCAATATGTGTCTTAAAACGCACCGTTTAATCGATTGATATTGTTGAAATTCGTGAAAAATAAATTTTGAAAGAGTTTCATACGTCGATGAATGTGCCGCGGGACTTAGAAAATTTTCGGAGCGCACCGCTCCGAGTAGTACGCTCGGCCATTATTTGCAATTATTTTTGTTAATATGCTTCAGAACGAATTTTTAATACGATATTTGTTGTTAAAACGCCAATTGTTACAATGATCTAACATTAAAAATCGTTTAAGAACATTATTAAAAAAGTTTACTCTTGACCGTGAGAGCTAAAAAATTTTCGGAGTACCGTGATATATAATGAAAAGTTGTGTATTTTATGTAGAATAATCTAGTAATGTGAAAATTTGTTGAATTTGAGAACGCCTTTTTTCGCGGTGAACGTGCCGCGGGACTTGGAAAATTTTCGGGAGCGCGCCGCTCCGAGTAGTACGCTCGCCCATTATTTGCAATTATTTTTGTTAATATGCTTCAGAACGAATTTTTATTACGATATTTGTTGTTAAAACACTAATTGTTACAATGATCTAACATTAAAAATCGTTTAAGAACATTATTAAAAAAGTTTACTCTTGACCGTGAGGACTTAGAGAATTTTCGGAGCGCGCCGCTCCGAGTAGTACGCTCGCCCATTATTTGCAATTATTTTTGTTAATATGCTTCAGAACGAATTTTTATTACGATATTTGTTGTTAAAACACTAATTGTTACAATGATCTAACATTAAAAATCGTTTAAGAACATTATTAAAAAAGTTTACTCTTGACCGTGAGGACTTAGAGAATTTTCGGAGCGCGCCGCTCCGAGTAGTACGCTCGCCCATTATTTGCAATTATTTTTGTTAATATGCTTCAGAACGAATTTTTATTACGATATTTGTTGTTAAAACACTAATTGTTACAATGATCTAACATTAAAAATCGTTTAAGAACATTATTAAAAAAGTTTACTCTTGACCGTGAGGACTTAGAGAATTTTCGGAGCGCGCCGCTCCGAGTAGTACGCTCGCCCATTATTTGCAATTATTTTTGTTAATATGCTTCAGAACGAATTTTTATTACGATATTTGTTGTTAAAACACTAATTGTTACAATGATCTAACATTAAAAATCGTTTAAGAACATTATTAAAAAAGTTTACTCTTGACCGTGAGAGCTAAAAAATTTTCGGAGTACCGTGATATATAATGAAAAGTTGTGTATTTTATGTAGAATAATCTAGTAATGTGAAAATTTGTTGAATTTGAGAAAAAAAATTTTCACTCATTTTTGCGGCTAAGTCCGAAGAGCCTTCTCGAACGGGCTGTTGCCGCGGCGGTTTACCACCATAAGCGCGCGTGCTAAACTCCGTGCGGCGCCGGCGTCACGGCCGGCCGTTCGGTATCTATAAGGGAGACGACGGTCCGGACGAGTCGGTCGGTTCAGCGCGCGCTCGTGGCTATTCTACGATCTCGGTCGAGAAGCAGTCCACGGCGCCTCGAGACTTCGGTCTCGACTGTTTCGCACCGTGCTTCGTATCGGATTATTCTCTACACAGCATTGCCACGGGTCGGTGTCTAAGACCGAATGGCCCTTATGTGGCGAGCCTCCTTCGGAGGTTGGTGACTTGTATGCACTTTCGTGTGTATACTCGTACTAACTGAGCATCAACTCATATGTCCGAGCGACGAATTTATACGAGATGAGAGAGTAACAGAGGAGTGTCTTCTAAAGACGAAATATATAAGAAGCCGATGCGCAAACGATGTTTGGCATACGGAAGAGAGAAAAATAAGATTTTGAAATATATAGAGGTGTCCTAAGTCGATATGCCTAGCACGAGCGGAAGAACACGCTTTCTCGCAAGTCACAGCATGTGTCCTGTCCGCGCTTCCTCGGTACTTGTGCCGATTATGTCCAGCTCAGTGGTTACGTGCTTCCGCGATGGATGTTCAGCGTGAGCGTACGTGCTTCCACGATTTTAGGGCACCACCCGAAAAAAGGAAATTGGCAAATAAAATTTACAGAAACCTATCCCTGTATGATCTGAAAACTTGTTTCAAAAGGTATATTTAAAAGGAATTTGAACAAGTTAAAATATATCTTGGGCAAAGGTATTTTCTAAAGGAATTGTCCAAGATATGTAACCGAGAACGAAAGGTATGTTTAAAAGGAATTCGTTCGAGGTGTGTGTATAACCGTTCAAAAGGTATGTTTAAAAGGAATTTGAACGGTTAAAAGAAGAGAGAGTGAGGAGGAGAAATATCCGTTCAAAAAGGTATATATAAAGGAATTTTTGAACATTGAGAGGATATTTGAGAATGGGAGAAGGAAAAAGTGTCGTCGACCTGTCTCATTGAGAGCTGGCGATGCAAAGGCACACATGCAAATAAGAATATTATATATAGAGCGACGCAAAAATTTGTCGAAGCTCCCTGGTTGATCCTGCCAGTAGTCATATGCTTGTCTCAAAGATTAAGCCATGCATGTCTCAGTACATGCCGTATTAAGGTGAAACCGCGAATGGCTCATTAAATCAGTTATGGTTCCTTAGATCGTACCAACATTTACTTGGATAACTGTGGTAATTCTAGAGCTAATACATGCAAAACAGAGTTCCGACCAGAGATGGTAGGAACGCTTTTATTAGATCAAAACCAATCGGTGGCGGGCGTTTACGTTCGTCCATCGTTTGCTTTGGTGACTCTGAATAACTTTGTGCTGATCGCATGGTCATCTAGCACCGGCGACGCATCTTTCAAATGTCTGCCTTATCAACTGTCGATGGTAGGTTCTGCGCCTACCATGGTTGTAACGGGTAACGGGGAATCAGGGTTCGATTCCGGAGAGGGAGCCTGAGAAACGGCTACCACATCCAAGGAAGGCAGCAGGCGCGCAAATTACCCACTCCCGGCACGGGGAGGTAGT
>CAJYYI030000136.1:0-79997 GCA_913789915.3 Sphecodes monilicornis
CTAGAATATACTAGAATATACTAGAATATACTAGAATATACTAGAATATACTAGAATATACTAGAATATACTGGAATATACAAGAATATACTGGAATGTATAAGAATATACTAGAACATAGTAAAATATACTAGAATATGTTAGAATATACTCGAACATACTAGAATATACTAGAATATACTAGAATATACTGGAATATACTATAACATGGTAGAACATACTAGAATAGACTACAGTATACTACAATATGCTGGAGTATGGTAGAATATAATGGAATATACTGGAATATGGTAGAATATACTGGAATATACGAGAATATACTAGAATATACTAGAATATAATAGAATTCACATGAATATACTAGTATATACTAGAATATACTCGAATATCGTAAAATTATACTGGAATATACTACAATACTCCAGAATATACAGCAATATACTAGAATATACTAGAATATACTAGAATATACTAGAACTATACTAGAATATACTAGATATACTGGAATATACTTGAATATACTAGAATATACTAGAATATACTGGAATATACTAGAATATACAAGAATATACTGGAATGTACAAGAATATACTAGAACATAGTAGAATATACTAGAATATACTAGAATATACTACAGTACAGTAGAATATACTAGACTATACTAGAATATACTAGAATATACGTGAATATACTAGAATATACTAGAATATACTGGAATATACTAGAATATACTAGAATATACTAGAATGTACAAGAATATACTAGAATATACTGGAATATGGGATAATATACTGGAATATACAAGAATATCCTGGAATGTACAAGAATATACTAGAATATACTAGACAATAGTAGAATATACTAGATTATACTAGAATATACTATAATATCCTAGAATATACTAGAAGTTACAAGAATATACTAGACTATAATAGAATATACTGGAATATACTAGAATATACTGGAATATGGTAGAATATACTAGAATATACCAGAATATACCAGACAATAGTAGAATATACCAGATTATACTAGAATATACTGTAATATCCTAGAATATACTAGAATATACTAGAATATGCTAGAATATACTAGAATATACTAGAATATACTGGAATATACTGGAATATACTAGAATATAATAGAATATACTAGAATATACTAGAATATACTAGAATATACTAGAATATACTAGAATATACTAGAATATACTAGAATATACAGAATATACACGAATATACTAGAATATAGTAGAATATACTAGAATATACTACAGTACAATAGAATATACTAGAATATACTAGAATGTACAAGAATATACTAGAATATACTAGAATATACTAGAATATACTAGAATATACTTGAATATACTAGAATATACTAGAATATACTAGAATATACTAGAATATACTGGAATATGGTAGAATATGGTAGAATATGGTATAATATGGTAGAATATGGTAGAATATACAGGAATATGGTAGAAAATACTGGAATATGGTAGAATATACTGGAATATGATAGAATATACTAGAATATACAAGAATATACTGGAATGTACAAGAATATACTAGAACATAGGAGAATATACTAGAATATACGAGAATATACTAGAATATACTAGAATATACTAGAATATACTAGAATATAATAGAATATACTAGAATATACTAGAATATACTAGAATATACTAGAATATACCAGAATATACACGAATATACTAGAATATAGTAGAATATACTAGAATATACTAGAATATACTACAGTACAATAGAATATACTAGAATATACTAGAATATACTAGAATGTACAAGAATATACTAGAATATACTAGAATATACTAGAATACACTTGAATATACTAGAATATACTAGAATATACTAGAATATACTACAATATACCAGAATATACAGGAATATACTAGAATATACTAGAATATACTAGAATATACTAGAATATACTGGAATATGGTAGAATATGGTAGAATATACTGGAATATACTGGAATATGGTAGAATATACTGGAATATGGTAGAATATACTGGAATATACTGGAATGTACAAGAATATACTCGAATATGGTAGAATATACTGGAATATGGTAGAATATACTGGAATATACAAGAATATACTGGAATGTACAAGAACATACTAGAACATAGGAGAATATACTAGAATATACGAGAATATACTAGAATATACCAGCCTGTACTAGAATGTACAAGAATATACTAGAAAATTCTCGAATATACTAGAATATACTAGAATATACTAGAATATACTAGAATATACTAGAATATACTAGAATATACTAGAATATACTAGAATATGTTAGAATATACTCGAACATACTAGAATATACTAGAATATACTAGAATATACTAGAATATACTAGAATATACTAGAATATACTAGAATATACTAGAATATACTGGAATATACTAGAATATACTAGAATACACTAGAATGTACAAGAATATACTAGAATATACTGGAATATGGGATAATATACTGGAATATACAAGAATATCCTGGAATGTACAAGAATATACTAGAATATACTAGACAATAGTAGAATATACTAGATTATACTAGAATATACTATAATATCCTAGAATATACTAGAAGATACAAGAATATACTAGACTATAATAGAATATACTGGAATATACTAGAATATACTGGAATATGGTAGAATATACTAGAATATACCAGAATATACAAGACAATAGTAGAATACACTAGATTATACTAGAATATACCAGATTATACTAGAATATACTGTAATATCCTAGAATATACTAGAATATACTAGAATATGCTAGAATATACTAGAATATACTAGAATATACTGGAACATAGTAGAATATACTAGAATATGTTAGAATATACTCGAACATACTAGAATGTACTGGAATGTACAAGAATATACTAGAATATACTAGAATATAATAGCATGTACATGAATATACTAGTATATACTAGAATATACTGGAATATCGTAGAATATACTGGAATATACTAGAATATACTACAATATAACAGAATATACAGGAATATACTAGAATATACTGGAATATACTAGAATATACTAGAATATACTAGAATATACTAGAATATACTAGAATATACTGGAATATGGTAGAATATGGTAGAATATACTGGAATATACTGGAATATACAAGAATATACTGGAATGTATAAGAATATACTAGAACATAGTAAAATATACTAGAATATGTTAGAATATACTCGAACATACTAGAATATACTAGAATATACTAGAATATACTAGAATATGCTAGAATATACTAGAATATACTAGAATATACTAGAATATACTAGAATATACTAGAATATACTAGAATATACTGGAATATACTAGAGTGCAAGAATATACGAGAATATACCAGAATATACTGGAATATGGTAGAATATACTGGAATATACTATAACATGGTAGAACATACTAGAATAGACTACAGTATACTACAATATGCTGGAGTATGGTAGAATAGAATGGAATATACTGGAATATGGTAGAATATACTGGAATATGGTGGAATATACTGGAATATACGAGAATATACTAGAATATACTAGAATATAATAGAATTCACATGAATATACTAGTATATACTAGAATATGCTCGAATATCGTAAAATATACTGGAATATACTACAATACTCCAGAATATACAGCAATATACTAGAATATACTAGAATATACTAGAATATACTAGAATATACTAGAATATACTAGAATATACTGGAATATACTTGAATATACTAGAATATACTAGAATATACTGGAATATACTAGAATATACAAGAATATACTGGAATGTACAAGAATATACTAGAACATAGTAGAATATACTAGAATATACTAGAATATACTACAGTACAGTAGAATATACTAGACTATACTAGAATATACTAGAATATACTAGAATATACTAGAATATACTAGAATATACTGGAATATACTAGAATATACTAGAATATACTAGAATGTACAAGAATATACTAGAATATACTGGAATATGGGATAATATACTGGAATATACAAGAATATCCTGGAATGTACAAGAATATACTAGAATATACTAGACAATAGTAGAATATACTAGATTATACTAGAATATACTATAATATCCTAGAATATACTAGAAGTTACAAGAATATACTAGACTATAATAGAATATACTGGAATATACTAGAATATACTGGAATATGGTAGAATATACTAGAATATACCAGAATATACAAGACGATAGTAGAATATACTAGATTATACTAGAATATACCAGATTATACTAGAATATACTGTAATATCCTAGAATATACTAGAATATACTAGAATATGCTAGAATATACTAGAATATACTAGAATATACTGGAATATACTGGAATATACTAGAATATACTAGAATATACTAGAATGTACTAGAATGTACAAGAATATACTAGAATATACTAGAATATACTAGCATATACTAGAATATACTAGAATATACCAGAATATACTAGAATATACTAGAATATACTAGAATATACTAGAGTACCAGAATATACCAGAATATACCAGAATATACACGAATATACTAGAATATAGTAGAATATACTAGAATATACTAGAATATACTAGAATATAGTAGAATGTACAAGAATATACTAGAATATACTAGAATATCCTAGAATATACATGAATATACTAGAATATACTAGAATATACTAGAATATACTAGAATATACTAGAATATACTGGAATATGGTAGAATATGGTAGAATATGGTAGAATATGGTAGAATATGGTAGAATATACAGGAATATGGTAGAAAATACTGGAATATGGTAGAATATACTGGAATATGGTAGAATATACTGGAATATACTGGAATGTACAAGAATATACTAGAATATACTAGAATATACTAGAATATACTAGAATATACTAGAATATACTAGAATATACTAGAATATACTAGAATATACTAGAATATACTGGAATATACTAGAATATACAGAATATACTAGAATGTACAAGAATATACTAGAATATACTGGAATATGGGATAATATACTGGAATATAGAAGAATATCCTGGAATGTACAAGAATATACTAGAATATACTAGACAATAGTAGAATATACTAGATTATACTAGAATATACTATAATATCCTAGAATATACTAGAAGTTACAAGAATATACTAGACTATAATAGAATATACTGGAATATACTAGAATATACTGGAATATGGTAGAATATACTAGAATATACCAGAATATACTAGAATATACTAGAATATACTAGAATATACTAGAATATGCTAGAATATACTAGAATATACTAGAATATACTGGAATATACTGGAATATGGTAGAATAAACTGGAATATGGTAGAATATACTGGAATATACAAGAATATACTGGAATGTACAAGAATATACTAGAACATAGTAGAATATACTAGAATATGTTAGAATATACTCGAACATACTAGAATATACTGGAATGTACAAGAATATACTAGAATATACTAGAATATAATAGAATGTACATGAATATACTAGTATATACTAGAATATACTGGAATATCGTAGAATATACTGGAATATACTAGAATATACTACAATATACCAGAATATACAGGAATATACTAGAATATACTAGAATATACTAGAATATACTAGAATATACTAGAATATACTAGAATATACTAGAATATACTAGAATATACTAGAATATACTAGAATATACTAGAATATACTAGAATATACTGGAATATGGTAGAATATGGTAGAATATACTGGAATATACTGGAATATACAAGAATATACTCGAATGTATAAGAATATACTAGAACATAGTAAAATATACTAGAATATGTTAGAATATACTCGAACATACTAGAATATACTAGAATATACTAGAATATACTAGAATATGCTAGAATATACTAGAATATACTAGAATATACTAGAATATACTAGAATATACTAGAATATACTAGAATATACTAGAATATACTAGAATATACTAGAATATACTAGAATATACTGGAATATGGTAGAATATGGTAGAATATACTGGAATATACTGGAATATGGTAGAATATACTGGAATATGGTAGAATATACTGGAATATGGTAGAATATACTGGAATATACAAGAATATACTGGAATGTACAAGAATATACTAGAACATAGTAGAATATACTAGAATATGTTAGAATATACTCGAACATACTAGAATATACTAGAATATACTAGAATATACTAGAATATACTAGAATATACTAGAATATACTAGAATATACTGGAATATGGTAGAATATGGTAGAATATACTGGAATATACTGGAATATACAAGAATATACTGGAATGTACAAGAATATACTAGAACATAGTAAAATATACTAGAATATGTTAGAATATACTCGAACATACTAGAATATACTAGAATATACTAGAATATACTAGAATATACTAGCATGTACTAGAATATACTAGAATATACCAGAATTTACTAGAATATACTAGAATATACTAGAATATACCAGAATATACACGAATATCCTAGAATATACTAGAGTATACTACAGTACAATAGAATATACTAGAATATACTAGAATATACTAGAATATCCTAGAATATGCTAGAATATACTAGAATATACTAGAATATACTAGAATATACTAGAATATACTAGAATATACTAGAATATACTAGAATATACTAGAATATACTGGAATATGGTAGAATATGGTAGAATATACTGGAATATACTGGAATATGGTAGAATATACTGGAATATGGTAGAATATACTGGAATATGGTAGAATATACTGGAATATACAAGAATATACTGGAATGTACAAGAATATACTAGAACATAGTAAAATATACTAGAATATGTTAGAATATACTCGAACATACTAGAATATACTAGAATATACTAGAATATACTAGAATATACTAGAATATACTAGAATATACTAGCATATACTAGAATATACTAGAATATACCAGAATATACTAGAATATACTAGAATATACTAGAATATACCAGAATATACACGAATATACTAGAATATACTAGAATATACTAGAATGTACAAGAATATACAAGAATATACTAGAATATACTGGAATATACTAGAGTGCAAGAATATACGAGAATATACCAGAATATACTGGAATATGGTAGAATATACTGGAATATACTATAACATGGTAGAACATACTAGAATATACTACAGTATACTACAATATGCTGGAATATGGTAGAATATAATGGAATATACTGGAATATGGTAGAATATACTGGAATATGGTGGAATATACTGGAATATACGAGAATATACTGGAATATACTAGAATATAATAGAATTCACATGAATATACTAGTATATACTAGAATATACTCGAATATCGTAAAATATACTGGAATATGCTACAATACTGTAGAATATACAGCAATATACTAGAATATACTAGAATATACTAGAATATACTAGAATATACTAGAATATACTAGAATATACTGGAATATACTTGAATATACTAGAATATACTAGAATATACTGGAATATACTAGAATATACAAGAATATACTGGAATGTACAAGAATATACTAGAACATAGTAGAATATACTAGAATATACTAGAATATACTACAGTACAGTAGAATATACTAGACTATACTAGAATATACTAGAGTGCACAAAAATATACAAGAATATACTAGAATATACTGGAATATGGTAGAATATACTGGAATATGGTGGAATATACTGGAATATGGTGGAATATACTGGAATATACGAGAATATACTAGAATATACTAGAATATAATAGAATTCACATGAATATACTAGTATATACTAGAATATGCTCGAATATCGTAAAATATACTGGAATATACTACAATACTCCAGAATATACAGCAATAGACTAGAATATACTAGAATATACTAGAATATACTAGAATATACTAGAATATACTAGAATATACTGGAATATACTTGAATATACTAGAATATACTAGAATATACTGGAATATACTAGAATATACAAGAATATACTGGAATGGACAAGAATATACTAGAACATAGTAGAATATACTAGAATATACTAGAATATACTACAGTACAGTAGAATATACTAGACTATACTAGAATATACTAGAGTGCACAAAAATATACAAGAATATACTAGAATATACTGGAATATGGTAGAATATACTGGAATATATTAGAATATACTAGAATAGACAAGAATATACTCGAACATACTAGAATATACTAGAATATGGTAGAATATACTTTAGTATACTAGAATATACTAGAATATACCAGAATATACACGAATATACTAGAATACAGTAGAATATACTAGAATATACGAGAATATACTAGAATATACTAGAATATACTGGAATATGGTAGAATATGGTAGAATATGGTAGAATATGGTAGAATATGGTAGAATATACAGGAATATGGTAGAATATACTGGAATATGGTAGAATATACTGGAATATACAAGAATATACTGGAATGTACAAGAATATACTAGAATATACTAGAATATAATAGAATGTACATGAATATACTAGTATATACTAGAATATACTGGAATATCGTAGAATATACTGGAATATACTAGAATATACTACAATATACCAGAATATACAGGAATATACTAGAATATACTAGAATATACTAGAATATACTAGAATATACTAGAATATACTAGAATATACTAGAATATACTAGAATATACTAGAATATACTAGAATATACTAGAATATACTAGAATATACTGGAATATGGTAGAATATGGTAGAATATACTGGAATATACTGGAATATACAAGAATATACTGGAATGTACAAGAATATACTAGAACATAGTAAAATATACTAGAATATGTTAGAATATACTCGAACATACTAGAATATACTAGAATATACTAGAATATACTAGAATATACTAGAATATACTAGAATATACTAGAATATACTAGAATATACTAGAATATACTAGATTATACTAGAATATACTAGAATATACTAGAATATACTAGAATATACTAGAATATACTGGAATATGGTAGAATATGGTAGAATATACTGGAATATACTGGAATATGGTAGAATATACTGGAATATGGTAGAATATACTGGAATATGGTAGAATATACTGGAATATACAAGAATATACTGGAATGTACAAGAATATACTAGAACATAGTAAAATATACTAGAATATGTTAGAATATACTCGAACATACTAGAATATACTAGAATATACTAGAATATACTAGAATATACTAGAATATACTAGAATATACTAGAATATACTGGAATATGGTAGAATATGGTAGAATATACTGGAATATACTGGAATATACAAGAATATACTGGAATGTACAAGAATATACTAGAACATAGTAAAATATACTAGAATATGTTAGAATATACTCGAACATACTAGAATATACTAGAATATACTAGAATATACTAGAATATACTAGCATGTACTAGAATATACTAGAATATACCAGAATTTACTAGAATATACTAGAATATACTAGAATATACCAGAATATACACGAATATCCTAGAATATACTAGAGTATACTACAGTACAATAGAATATACTAGAATATACTAGAATATACTAGAATATCCTAGAATATGCTAGAATATACTAGAATATACTAGAATATACTACAGTACAACAGAATATACTAGAATATACTAGAATATACTAGAATATACTAGAATATACTAGAATATACTGGAATATGGTAGAATATGGTAGAATATACTGGAATATACTGGAATATGGTAGAATATACTGGAATATGGTAGAATATACTGGAATATGGTAGAATATACTGGAATATACAAGAATATACTGGAATGTACAAGAATATACTAGAACATAGTAAAATATACTAGAATATGTTAGAATATACTCGAACATACTAGAATATACTAGAATATACTAGAATATACTAGAATATACTAGAATATACTAGAATATACTAGCATATACTAGAATATACTAGAATATACCAGAATATACTAGAATATACTAGAATATACTAGAATATACCAGAATATACACGAATATACTAGAATATACTAGAATATACTAGAATGTACAAGAATATACAAGAATATACTAGAATATACTAGAATATACTAGAATATACTAGAATATACTAGAATATACTAGCATATACTAGAATATACTAGAATATACCAGAATATACTAGAATATACTAGAATATACTAGAATATACCAGAATATACACGAATATACTAGAATATACTAGAATATACTAGAATGTACAAGAATATACAAGAATATACTAGAATATACTGGAATATACTAGAGTGCAAGAATATACGAGAATATACCAGAATATACTGGAATATGGTAGAATATACTGGAATATACTATAACATGGTAGAACATACTAGAATATACTACAGTATACTACAATATGCTGGAATATGGTAGAATATAATGGAATATACTGGAATATGGTAGAATATACTGGAATATGGTGGAATATACTGGAATATACGAGAATATACTAGAATATACTAGAATATAATAGAATTCACATGAATATACTAGTATATACTAGAATATACTCGAATATCGTAAAATATACTGGAATATGCTACAATACTGTAGAATATACAGCAATATACTAGAATATACTAGAATATACTAGAATATACTAGAATATACTAGAATATACTAGAATATACTGGAATATACTTGAATATACTAGAATATACTAGAATATACTGGAATATACTAGAATATACAAGAATATACTGGAATGTACAAGAATATACTAGAATATACTACAGTACAGTAGAATATACTAGACTATACTAGAATATACTAGAATATACTAGAATATACTAGAATATACTAGAATATACTGGAATATACTAGAATATACTAGAATATACTAGAATGTACAAGAATATACTAGAATATACTGGAATATGGGATAATATACTGGAATATACAAGAATATCCTGGAATGTACAAGAATATACTAGAATATACTAGACAATAGTAGAATATACTAGATTATACTAGAATATACTATAATATCCTAGAATATACTGGAAGTTACAAGAATATACTAGACTATAATAGAATATACTGGAATATACTAGAATATACCGGAATATGGTAGAATATACTAGAATATACCAGAATATACAAGACAATAGTAGAATATACTAGATTATACTAGAATATACCAGATTATACTAGAATATACTGTAATATCCTAGAATATACTAGAATATACTAGAATATACTAGAATATACTATAATATACTAGAATATACTAGAATATACTGGAATATACTGGAATATGGTAGAATATACTGGAATATACAAGAATATACTGGAATGTACAAGAATATACTAGAACATAGTAGAATATACTAGAATATGTTAGAATATACTCGAACATACTAGAATATACTGGAATGTACAAGAATATACTAGAATATACTAGAATATAATAGAATGTACATGAATATACTAGTATATACTAGAATATACTGGAATATCGTAGAATATACTGGAATATACTAGAATATAATACAATATAACAGAATATACAGGAATATACTAGAATATACTAGAATATACTAGAATATACTAGAATATACTAGAATATACTCGAATATGGTAGAATATACTGGAATATACTGGAATATACAAGAATATACTGGAATGTATAAGAATATACTAGAACATAGTAAAATATACTAGAATATGTTAGAATATACTCGAACATACTAGAATATACTAGAATATACTAGAATATACTAGAATATACTAGAATATACTAGAATATGCTAGAATATACTAGAATATACTAGAATATACTAGAATATACTAGAATATACTACAGTACAATAGAATATACTAGAATATACAAGAATATACTGGAGTATACTAGAATATACTAGAACATAGGAGAATATACTAGAATATACGAGAATATACTAGAATATACTAGAATGTACTAGAATGTACAAGAATATACTAGAATATACTAGAATATACTAGCATATACTAGAATATACTAGAATATACCAGAATATACTAGAATATACTAGAATATACTAAGAATATACTAGAATATACTAGAATATACCAGAATATACCGTAATATACTAGAATATACTAGAATATACTAGAATATACTAAGGTATACTACAGTACAATAGAATATACTAGAATATACTAGAATATACTAGAATCTACAAGAATATACCAGAATATACTAGAATGTACAAGAATATACAAGAATATACTAGAATATACTGGAATATACTAGAATGTGCAAGAATATACGAGAATATACCAGAATATACTGGAATATGGTAGAATATACTGGAATATACTATAACATGGTAGAACATACTAGAATAGACTACAGTATACTACAATATGCTGGAATATGGTAGAATATAATGGAATATACTGGAATATGGTAGAATATACTGGAATATGGTGGAATATACTGGAATATACGAGAATATACTAGAATATACTAGAATATAAAAGAATTCACATGAATCCTAGTATATACTAGAATATGCTCGAATATCGTAAAATATACTGGAATATACTACAATACTCCAGAATATACAGCAATATACTAGAATATACTAGAATATACTAGAATATACTAGAATATACTAGAATATACTAGAATATACTGGAATATACTTGAATATACTTGAATATACTAGAATATACTGGAATATACTAGAATATACAAGAATATACTGGAATGTACAAGAATATACTAGAACATAGTAGAATATACTAGAATATACTAGAATATACTACAGTACAGTAGAATATACTAGACTATACTAGAATATACTAGAATATACTAGAATATACTAGAATATACTAGAATATACTAGAATATACTGGAATATACTAGAATATACTAGAATATACTAGAATGTACAAGAATATACTAGAATATACTGGAATATGGGATAATATACTGGAATATACAAGAATATCCTGGAATGTACAAGAATATACTAGAATATACTAGACAATAGTAGAATATACTAGATTATACTAGAATATACTATAATATCCTAGAATATACTAGAAGTTACAAGAATATACTAGACTATAATAGAATATACTGGAATATACTAGAATATACTGGAATATGGTAGGATATACTAGAATATACCAGAATATACAAGACAATAGTAGAATATACTAGATTATACTAGAATATACCAGATTATACTAGAATATACTGTAATATCCTAGAATATACTAGAATATACTAGAATATGCTAGAATATACTAGAATATACTAGAATATACTGGAATATACTGGAATATGGTAGAATATACTGGAATATACAAGAATATACTGGAATGTACAAGAATATACTAGAACATAGTAGAATATACTAGAATATGTTAGAATATACTCGAACATACTAGAATATACTGGAATGTACAAGAATATACTAGAATATACTAGAATATACCAGAATATACAGGAATATACTAGAATATACTAGAATATACTAGAATATACTAGAATATACTAGAATATACTAGAATATACTAGAATATACTAGAATATACTAGAATATACTAGAATATACTAGAATATACTAGAATATACTAGAATCTACAAGAATATACTAGAATATACTAGAAGGTACAAGAATATACAAGAATATACTAGAATATACTGGAATATACTAGAATGTGCAAGAATATACGAGAATATACCAGAATATACTGGAATATGGTAGAATATACTGGAATATACTATAACATGGTAGAACATACTAGAATAGACTACAGTATACTACAATATGCTGGAATATGGTAGAATATAATGGAATATACTGGAATATGGTAGAATATACTGGAATATGGTGGAATATACTGGAATATACGAGAATATACTAGAATATACTAGAACATAATAGAATTCACATGAATATACTAGTATATACTTGATTATGCTCGAATATCGTAAAATATACTGGAATATACTACAATACTCCAGAATATACTAGAATATACTAGAATATACTAGAATATACTAGAATATACTAGAATATACTGGAATATACTTGAATATACTAGAATATACTAGAATATACTGGAATATACTAGAATATACAAGAATATACTGGAATGTACAAGAATATACTAGAACATAGTAGAATATACTAGAATATACTAGAATATACTACAGTACAGTAGAATATACTAGACTATACTAGAATATACTGGAGTGCACAAAAATATACAAGAATATACTAGAATATACTGGAATATGGTAGAATATACTGGAATATGGTGGAATATACTGGAATATGGTGGAATATACTGGAATATACGAGAATATACTAGAATATACTAGAATATAATAGAATTCACATGAATATACTAGTATATACTAGAATATGCTCGAATATCGTAAAATATACTGGAATATACTACAATACTCCAGAATATACAGCAATAGACTAGAATATACTAGAATATACTAGAATATACTAGAATATACTAGAATATACTAGAATATACTGGAATATACTTGAATATACTAGAATATACTAGAATATACTGGAATATACTAGAATATACAAGAATATACTGGAATGGACAAGAACATACTAGAACATAGTAGAATATACTAGAATATACTAGAATATACTACAGTACAGTAGAATATACTAGACTATACTAGAATATACTAGAGTGCACAAAAATATACAAGAATATACTAGAATATACTGGAATATGGTAGAATATACTGGAATATATTAGAATATACTAGAATAGACAAGAATATACTCGAACATACTAGAATATACTAGAATATGGTAGAATATACTTTAGTATACTAGAATATACTAGAATATACCAGAATATACACGAATATACTAGAATACAGTAGAATATACTAGAATATACGAGAATATACTAGAATATACTAGAATATACTGGAATATGGTAGAATATGGTAGAATATGGTAGAATATGGTAGAATATGGTAGAATATACTTCAATATGGTAGAATATACTGGAATATGGTAGAATATACTGGAATATACAAGAATATACTGGAATGTACAAGAATATACTAGAACATAGGAGAATATACTAGAATATACGAGAATATACTAGAATATACTAGAATATACTAGAATATACTAGAATATACTAGAATATACTAGAATATACTAGAATATACTAGAATGTAATAGAATATACTAGGATATCTTAGAATATACTAGAATATACTGGAATATGGGAGAATATACTGAAATATAATGGAATATGGTAAAATATACTGGAATATACTGGAATATTTTAGAATATACTGGAATATACTTGAATATACTAGAATATGGTAGAATATACTGGAATATACTAGAATATACAAGAATATACTAGAACATAGTAGAATATACTAGAATGTGCAAGAATATACGAGAATATACCAGAATATACTGGAATATGGTAGAATATACTGGAATATACTATAACATGGTAGAACATACTAGAATAGACTACAGTATACTACAATATGCTGGAGTATGGTAGAATATAATGGAATATACTGGAATATGGTAGAATATACTGGAATATGGTGGAATATACTGGAATATACGAGAATATACTAGAATATACTAGAACATAATAGAATTCACATGAATATACTAGTATATACTTGATTATGCTCGAATATCGTAAAATATACTGGAATATACTACAATACTCCAGAATATACAGCAATATACTAGAATATACTAGAATATACTAGAATATACTAGAATATACTAGAATATACTAGAATATACTAGAATATACTAGAATATACTAGAATATACTGGAATATACTTGAATATACTAGAATATACTAGAATATACTGGAATATACTAGAATATACAAGAATATACTGGAATGTACAAGAATATACTAGAACATAGTAGAATATACTAGAATATACTAGAATATACTACAGTACAGTAGAATATAATAGACTATACTAGAATATACTGGAGTGCACAAAAATATACAAGAATATAGTAGAATATACTGGAATATGGTAGAATATACTGGAATATGGTGGAATATACTGGAATATGGTGGAATATACTGGAATATACGAGAATATACTAGAATATAATAGAATTCACATGAATATACTAGTATATACTAGAATATGCTCGAATATCGTAAAATATACTGGAATATACTACAATACCCCAGAATATACAGCAATATACTAGAATATACTACAATATACTAGAATATACTAGAATATACTAGAATATACTAGAATATACTGGAATATACTTGAATATACTAGAATATACTAGAATATACTGGAATATACTAGAATATACAAGAATATACTGGAATGGACAAGAATATACTAGAACATAGTAGAATATACTAGAATATACTAGAATATACTACAGTACAGTAGAATACACTAGACTATACTAGAATATACTGGAGTGCACAAAAATATACAAGAATATAGTAGAATATACTGGAATATGGTAGAATATACTGGAATATACTGGAATATACTAGAATATACTAGAATATACTAGAATGTACAAGATTAAGCTAGAATGTACAAGAATATACCAGAATATGTTAGAATATACTAGAATATACTGGAATATGGGAGAATATGCTGGAATATAATGGAATATGGTAGAATATACTGGAATATGGTAGAATATACTGGAATATGGTGGAATATACTGGAATATACGAGAATATAATAGAATATACTAGAATATACTAGAATATACAAGATTATGCTAGAATATAGTAGAATATACTCGAATATGGTAGAATATACTGGAATATACTAGAACATACTAGAATATACTAGAATACGTTAGAATATACTAGAATATACTGGAATATGATAGAATATACTGTAATATACTAGAATATACTAGAATGAACAAGAATGTACAAGAATATACTAGAATATACTGGAATATAGTAGAATATACTGCAATATACTAGAATATACTAGAATATACTAGAATATACCAGAATATACTGGAATATGTGAGAATATACTGAAATATAATGGAATATGGTAGAATATACTGGAATATACTGGAATATTTTAGAATATACTGGAATATACCAGAATATACTAGAATATACTAGAATGTACAAGATTATACTAGAATATACCAGAATATACTAGAATATACTAGAATATACGAGAATATACTAGGATATACTGGAATAGACTAGAATATACCGTAATATACAAGAATATACTAGAATATAGTAGAATATACTAGAATGGACAAGAATATATTAGAATATGCTACAATATACTACAATATACTAGAATATACTAGAATATACGAGAATATACTAGATTATACAAGAATATACTAGAATGTACAAGAATATACTAGAATATGTTAGAATATACTAGAATATACTGGAATATGGGAGAATATACTGGAATATAATGGAATATGGTAGAATATACTGGAATATGGGAGAATATACTGGAATATAATGGAATATGGTAGAATATACTGGAATATGGTAGAATATACTGGAATATGGTGGAATATACTGGAATATACGAGAATATGCTAGAATATAATAGAATATACTAGAATATACGAGAATATACTAGATTATACAAGAATATACTGGAATGTACAAGAATATACTAGAATATAGTAGAATATACTAGAATGGACAAGAATATATTAGAATATGCTACAATATACTACAATATACTAGAATATACTAGAATATACGAGAATATACTAGATTATACAAGAATATACTAGAATGTACAAGAATATACTAGAATATGTTAGAATATACTAGAATATACTGGAATATGGGAGAATATACTGGAATATAATGGAATATGGTAGAATATACTGGAATATGGTAGAATATACTGGAATATAATGGAATATGGTAGAATATACTGGAATATGGTAGAATATACTGGAATATGGTGGAATATACTGGAATATACGAGAATATGCTAGAATATAATAGAATATACTAGAATATACTAGAATGTATAAGAATATACTAGAATATTCTAGAATATACTGGAATATACCAGAATATACAAGAATAAACCAGAATATAGTAGAATATACTAGACTACACTAGAATATACTAGAATATACTGGAATATGGTAGAATATAGTAGAATATACTGGAATACACTAGAATATACTGGAATATTGTATAATATACTGTAATATACTAGAATGTACAAAAATATTCAAGAATATACCAGAATATACTGGAATATGGTAGAATATACTGGAACATAATAGAATATCCTATAATATACTGGAATATACTAGAATGTACAAGAATATACTGGAATATTGTAGAATACACTGGAGTGTGGTAGAATATTCTGGAATATAATGGAATATGGCAGAATATACTGGGATATGGTAGAATATACTGGAATATACTGGTATATGGTAGAATATACTGGAATATACTGGAATATATTAGAATATACTAGAATATACTAGAATGTACAAGATTATGCTAGAATGTACAAGAATATACTAGAATATGTTAGAATATACTAGAATATACTGGAATATGGGAGAATATACTGTAATATACTAGAATATACTAGAATGAACAAGAATGTACAAGAATATACTAGAATATACTGGAATGTAGTAGAATATACTGCAATATACTAGAATATACTAGAATATACTAGAATATACTAGAATATACTAAAATATACTAGAATATACTAGAATATACTAGAATATACCAGAATATACTGGAATATGGGAGAATATACTGGAATATACTAGAATGTACAAGAATATACCAGAATATACTAGAATATACTAGAATATGGTAGAATATACTAGAATATACTGGAATATGGTAGAACATACTAGAATATACTACAATATACTACAATATACTAGAGTATACTAGAATATACTGGAATATGGTATAATATGGTAGAATACACTGGAATATACTGGAATATGGAAGAATATACAAGAATATACTAGAATACGTTAGAGTATACTAGAATATGTTAGAATATACTAGAATATACTGGAATATGGTAGAATATACTGTAATATACTAGAATATACTAGAATGAACAAGAATGTACAAGAATATACTAGAATATACTGGGATATAGTAGAATATACCGCAATATACTAGAATGTACTAGAATATACTAGAATATACTAGAATATACTAAAATATACTAGAATATACTAGAATATACTAGAATATACTAGAATATACTAAAATATACTAGAATATACTAGAATATACTAGAATATACCAGAATATACTGGAATATGGGAGAATATACTGGAATATACTAGAATATGTGAGAATACACTAGAATATACTGGAATATACAAGAATATACTGGAATGTACAAGAATATACTAGAATATACTAGACAATAGTAGAATATACTGGAATATACTAGAATATACTGGAATATACTAGAATGTACAAGAATATACCAGAATATACCAGAATATACTAGAATATACTAGAATATACTGGAATATGGTAGAATATACTGGAATATACTAGAATATACTAGAATATACTAGATTGTACAAGATTATACTAGAATATACCAGAATATACTAGAATATACTAGAATATACTAGAATATACTAGGATATACTGGAATAGACTAGAATATACCAGAATATACAGGAATATACTAGAATATACCAGAATATACTAGAATGTACTAGAATATACTAAAATATACTAGAATATACTGGAATATACTAGAATATACTGGAATATACTAGAATGTACAAGAATATACCAGAATATACTAGAATATACTAGAATATGGTAGAATATACTGGAATATACTGGAATATGGTAGAACATACTAGAATATACTACAATATACTACAATATACTAGAGTATACTAGAATATACTGGAATATGGTAGAATATGGTAGAATACACTGGAATATACTGGAATATGGTAGAATATACTGGAATATACTAGAATGTACTATAATATACTAGAATATACTAGAATGTACAAGAATATACGAGAATATGTTAGAATATACTAGAATATACTGGAATATGGGAGAATATACTGGAATATACTAGAATATACTAGAATATACTAGAATGTACAAGATTATACTGGAATATACCAGAATATACTAGAATATACTAGAATATACTAGAATATACTAGAATATACCAGAATATATCAGAATATACAGGAATATGCTAGAATATACCAGAATATACTAGAATATACTAGAATATGGTAGAATATACTGGAATATACTGGAATATGGTAGAACATACTAGAATATACTACAATATACTACAATATACTAGAGTATACTAGAATATACTGGAATATGGTAGAATATGGTAGAATACACTGGAATATACTGGAATATGGTAGAATATACTGGAATATACTAGAATGTACTATAATATACTAGAATATACTAGAATGTACAAGAATATACGAGAATATGTTAGAATATACTAGAATATACTGGAATATGGGAGAATATACTGGAATATACTAGAATATACTAGAATATACTAGAATGTACAAGATTATACTGGAATATACCAGAATATACTAGAATATACTAGAATATACTAGAATATACTAGAATATACCAGAATATACCAGAATATACAGGAATATGCTAGAATATACCAGAATATACTAGAATATACTAGAATATACAAGATTATACTAGAATATAGTAGAATGTTCCATAATATACTAGAATATTCCAAAATATACTAGAATATAATTGTGATTTCTATCGATCGTATTTTGAATTATGTTAGAGAAGATGTTATCGGCGCAAAGGTTCGATCTTCTTGAAAATCTACAGCAATTTTGCAATTTAATTTATAACCCAACGTTTCGATCCAGGTGTGGATCATAATCAAGGGATAATACGTCTGAAAAATTATATTATTATAATGCAAATACGTCGGGATGTTAATATGCAATCGTGCTACCTCTTCCGATATCATGTTCGCCCAATTCAAGGTTCACCTTTCGAGGCTTTGGAAAATTTCGGATGTTTTCGCATGGCTATCCTGCCGTTGACTTCTACTACTGAATTTCGTGCCACCTCTTTCGACATCATATTCGCGTAATGCAAAGTTCAATTTGTGGTAGCACGAAATTCAGTAGTATAAGCAAAGCTTCGCAAATTGAAGTTTGTATTAGGCGAATATGATGCCGGAAGAGGTAGGACGAAATTCAGTAATAGAAGTCAACAAGATAGCCATTCGAAAATTTCCGAAATTTTCCAAAGCCTCGCAAATTGAACTTTGTATTAGGCGAATATGTTATCGGAAGTGGTAACACAACATTCAGTGGTAGAAGTCAACGACAAGACAGCCATTCGAAAATTTCCGAAATTTTCCAAAGCCTCGAAAGGTGAACCATGTATTAGGCGAATATAATATCGGAAGAGGTGGCACGAAATTCAGTAGTAGAATTCAGCGACAAGTCATCCAATCGAAAATTTTTGGTTTTTCGAAGTTTCGCAATTTTTACAACTCCAAATGTACTTCAGTGCAACTTGGTGAGAAGTTTAAGTATCGGGAAAAATTGGTAGGTCAATAATTAAAAACGCTTATTCGTTAGTTTAGTACATTGTCTTTATTTATTCATTGTTGATTCATACATAAAGTGTTTTTATTCTACGTGTACGCAACCGCACAGACTTAAAATACCTACAGACATTGCATGCAATGCATTTTTCTGTATACGGTTCGGAATTACCGACTCTGTAGAAAATGCCCTAGTACGGTAGCGGACTCTATCGAAATGGAACGGTGAGCTGGTGAACTACATGAAGTTGCAACTACAGACTTAAGATAACTACAGACATTGCATGCAATCACTGACGAGATATAGGAATAGACTGGACATCTTATGAGACTTGGTGGCCATTGGAATCTGTAATACCGTCTCTTTAAAATGCCAGTCATTTTAGCGTCGTCTACGCTTTGAGAACACTATATATATAGTGTTCTCAAAGCGTAGACGACGCTAAAATCACTGGCATTTTAAAGAGACGGTATTACAGATTATATATATATATATATATATATATATATATATATACTATGGATACGGTATTGCCATAAGCCAGCTACACAGCTTTTTGTCCCGAATTGAACAGTAGATTTGGATGCCAGCGCCGCTATCGTTCGACCGGTGTACTGTACCCCTCGTACTCCTCTTCACGCCGTGATCCTCTAGACTGCGCTATGCGTTTGCGTCCCTCTAGATAGTGCTGCTTTCAATCGAGTTGATTGGACGCCATTGACACGTGAACAAAGGGGTTAGCAATCCCAAACGCATGCATCGTTGTGCAGGTACACGATTGTTCAAAGCATGTTTGAATGAAAAATTTTGATATGGAGTAATAAAGTTATTGTCTTATTTATGATTGAAAAGATTTTTAATAAGTGCTTCTGCTAAAGTATCAATAATAAACAATATCAGAAAGTTACATCAAGTGTAGTCTCTTCTATAAACGCGCGGCTAATTTGGTCAAAATAAAGTAGATAAATATTTAAATTAAATTCAATCTTCATTACTTGGATCCCTTTGAGGTAGAGAGTTAGTACAAAAAAAAAGTTAATCTGTATCTTTGCTAATAGTGACTCATCGTAGTGCCAGAGGATAGTCACACATGACACAGAAGAATAAAGACTATAATTCTTTCGAAACTCCTCCATCTCTATGAATACCAAAGAACGCCTGTACGCAGTACTTGTGGTATCGTCCGACTTCACCTCGGTCATATTTTATTCGCGCTAGCTCCCTTTTCATAGAAATTTATCATATTTCGCGCAAATTATAGACTTCCGTTCGGAAACGTTACATTAGTACTGTTAAACCAGTGACACGACATATACTTGAAAAATAAAACCATTATTTTCTTTCTCATCCTTCCATAATCTTCTTTAGACATTAAATTAGTATTTGAGGTATGTACATATTAATTTCAATCTGATCTATTTTGAACATGAACACCATTCATCCGTTTATTTTTGTTTGGGATTCCGCTTGAGAATGGCCGAAAGTTTCAGAGGGTCACCGGAATCACACAGCGCTGTGTGCGCTGCTGAAGGGTTGAAGGTGGAGATGAAGGTCGCTCGCAATTACGCGAATGACGAAATTATAAGTGGACTGTATTTTTAACTGACTAGATGGTTCAATGTATAACTTATTGTAACTAGATATACAGAAATGAAAAGAGTAAATGAAAGTAACAAATTAAGACAAATTCTGAGACGATGAAATTAAAGATTGTAAAATAATGTAACGGAAAGCAGTCGCGGAAATTAAGATGCCGCATGAGAATCGATTGTTTCCTGGAACAACGTGATTCGAAGTGATTGAGGCCAGGGATCGTCGCGCTCCTCCGAAAATTTAGAAAATGCCTTGACTGTCCAGCCTAATATTAACTTTGTGAGGATAGGGAGTGCCCGACAATGCCTGGGACGGTCAACCGTGCAAAACGTCGCGGAGTTCCCATAAAAACTGTTTGACCGAAGGTGAAACTCGAAATGAAGTCTCGATACATCTCGACCGTTCTTGACGAGATCGACGGCGACCAGGAGTTGAATTCGAACTCAATCCCAAAAATTTTTTATTTATTTTTGTTAATTGTTTTTTGAAATAGTCGTTTAATGATTGGTCCGCAAGTTCAAGTTCATGCTCGAATTTCTGTTGCCGTTGAAATCTGAAATGTCGCTGAAAGTAAGTTCTCCATTAATTAGCAAATTTTAGAGTTCACGGTCATTTCAAGGTTGTGTTATTAAACATGGATGAATGCACAATAATGTTTGCTATAACATACAACAACAAAAAATGTGTGTATATATGTAAAAAAACTCGAGTGACCTTGAAAAAACGATTAAAAAATTACAATTTATAAAAAACGATTCTTCCATCTGATTCGTCTTTTGAAACCATTTAGATTACGTTAGAAACATTATTTGTATTTTTAGAGGTACAGGAGATATTTAGGTGTCCTGTTTTAGACTAAACACCCTGTATAGGAAAATAACTTCAGTGAGAAGTGAGATCGGCAAGTGCATTGGTGATTAAAATTTCAGATGCGCGTATAGGATACCAGCGGCTGCCTGATGTCAAATTGCGATATTCAAATTAAATGATCTCATATTTATAATTTCTTACAAGTTTGATTACTTATTAATCACTGCTGCTTGTAGTCCACATTTCAAATTATTTTACTGGGTCGAATAAAGAACAGTAAAGTATGAAAAAGACGAGCTCATCATCTGAAACAGAAACTGCTTTAATACGGAATTGGGGGTTATTGTTAATAAGGCACAGAAATGGACAAAAGTATTTTCACATCCTGTAAGATGAAATAGCTGTTTTAAAATTGGACCAAATGACACGGGTCTTTTTAGACGTCAGAAAGATTAGTTTACTAGTGTGACGTGGCAAGTGTTGCCTACGTCCCTCCGAACGCTTTCCCGAGGAACGGACCGCCCTCTGGCTAGACCGATAAGAACTCGGTCATCGTGAGCGATTCTCCGGGAGACGATCCGCATCGGATTGGTCACCTATTTGACGATTTGAGAGTCGCGCCACTTCGGCGCGGCGTGATTCCACAGGACCCGAGCCCGGGTTCATCAACTCTCTCCCCGCTGACGGAGTACCCGAGGGCACAGCCGCAAATAGGAAGGCCCGAAGAAAGCGGACCGCGACGAGGACTGCGAGGGATAGGGCGAACACGGGCCGAACAACCCGGAGGCGCCAACGAGGGATTTGGCCGAGCAGGAGCGACCATCGTCTCCCCCTCGCTGCCGCACAGTGGTTCCGATCCAGAAATACGGGGACATTTTGCCAAAACATCAACTATCTCGCATAGATGTCTGTTGAATGTGTTTTGCTATCTCAATTTCCAGCAATCTCGAAAATGAAAAAAGTAATAAACTGCAATAAAAATTGTTACTGTTATCGACAGTTAAAGTTGGATGTTTTGAAGATGGCATTTTTCATGGAAAAAGTTGGTTCCTTTCTTTAACATGTCCTGACGACTCTTTTCAATATTTTTCCACCACTTTTTTTTTTAAATGAAAAGTATATCTTTAAATTACAAATTATCACTGACAATTAAACCTAAAAATCCTAAAAATTCTTAGTAATTCACAAAGAATATCTTTTGAATCTCGAATATTCCCAGAATTTTACAAAGTGGACTATTCTTAGCATATTTTCTTTTATATAATCCTGCAAGAATCGGAATCACCTTCGTCCACTTTCACAAATTATCATTGTTTAAAGCTGCGCGCTTCACTGTGCGTATATGTGCTATGGACGCATTCATCGTCGAGACTATGCTACACTAAAATTCCTTTGGCTACACGAAGTGAGGTTTTCAGGACATAGAACGACATCATAGGGAATTCTTCAGAAAATTCACACTTTCAAATGTTTATGCTATACTATATATAAACCTTCAACAATGATATTCACTGCCATTCTGCAATCAGTTGATACAAAGCCATACGAGAGTGAATCGTGCAACTGTTTGAGCGTTACATTGTAATTTTTCTTTCAATTTTATCTAAATTTTGTTTTGAATTATTTATATTTAGTGCGTGCCTTAGTATATTTTATTTCCGTTAATTAAGTTATAGTTAAGTAAAGTTTATATATGTGTTAGTTTAATAGTGCATCGTTTGATATAGTTTATATACTCTATTATTATAAATATATGAGTTGTTATATTATTTATATATTTCGTGTTAATTATATTTGGTATTGTATAAGTCTTTATGGCTGGTATTACTATGGTTATATAAAATACTAATTCACGGGAAAGAGATAATAAAACATGCAGTAGTGCCAATTGGTCAATAGTCTGAAGAGGCCTTAGAGAGGAGACAAAGATTTTCAAAATTATAGAAGTAATAAAAGCCGAAAATTTTCACGCACTGCTACAAATGAAGATATATTTCATAGATTATTACTAACTTCTGATCCATATATATTTTCCTTGCGTATAGAGTGCAACAATAAAAAACCTAAAACCCTGGACTCAGAGGCTGAGGAACTAATAATTAAATAAAAACTTTTAACAGAGGAGGTAAGAGTAATTAATTTAATTCTGTGTCACATAATTCTCAACTGATCACGAATTAAACTTATTGTATTTATTCTTGCTTATATTTTAATTTGTGCTTTATACAGGTACCATAGATTTTCTGAATTTTTAAATCTTACCTGGAGATTCTGGAAAATACAGAAACAAGTTTATTCAACTGGCGATTCATTAAACGAGTAGAAGAGTATTATTAACTAATTAATTAATTTGGACCTTTTTATTTAAAAAAAAAGTGCTAAAATTTGTTACACTTGTATACATATTTGAAAGTTGCAAGAAAGGCTATTAAATAAACATAAAGTATATTACATTTTACAGTATTAAAAATGAATTCTTGTTAATATTCTTCACTCCAAATTTCACTTCGATATCTTTAATAGTTTAAAAGTTATACCAAAATGTCCCCGTATTTCTCGATCGGGACCACTATGTGCCGCCTCGCCCGGAGGAATGGCCAGAAGTCCGATCCGGAGCGGCTCGCACCGTCCCGCACCTCGTCCGGAAGATTCAGCAAGACTCGCGGAAAATGCGCCGATCCCGATCAAAAACCGTAGGGCCGGGAACCAATCCTTAAGGATCCGCCCGTGCCGCGCGCTTAGCGTTAGGGGTGCCGCGGGGAAAACCGGGGAGGAGAGAGCGTAGGGAAGTGGGGGACGCCTTGCTCCCCGTTACCGAGTCGTCGACGATCGACCGTCGATCACTCTGTCGTTGGCCTTTGGCGAGAATTGTCGTTAAGTAGAAAATCGTATCTTGTAATCGCGAGTGAATACCTCTGCTGCCGACCACGAGGGGCGGAGATTAGCGTTGCTGCCGACGGTAAGCTACCTACGTTAATTGTTAGCGATCTCGTTTCGTGAGGGCTCGGTAACGATTTGGCGTGGTCCGGGATAGCGTCGCGTTTTTGGCGAATCGTACGCGCCGCCGGAAAATCGCGCCGAGATTAGGGACGCGTAGCCGCGTGTACGATATATTTTAGCGACCGTACGCCGCTTAGATATTGCGATCGGGACGATCGCGAGGCCGCGTACGGGTTTTATTGGCGAGAAGTGACCGCGCGACAATAGAGACGTCTCCGCGTGGGACGCCGCGGTAGAATCGCGGAAACGCGGAAGAAATGGTCGTGCCGTATCGCTCGTGCTACGCTGTCGATAGTTCGTAGAATCAAGACCGTGGGCGGTTCGAATCCGCCGCAGATTTCTTTGCCGGTTTGCCGGACAGAGTCGAGGAGGGAAAACGCCTGCGTGCCGAATATCTGCCGCGATATCATTTGTGACGCGTTCGGCTCCATGACCGCCGCGGGTTGAACCCGCGCCTGTAGAATGTCGATGTTGTAATAAAAACCTGATAGCCGCTAAATTGCATCCGTAATTTTCCCGAGATCCATTCCCGCCGCGGGGAACGCCTCACGTCCCTCCGCGTAGAACCCTGTGAACGCACTCTCGAGCTATTCAACCAGGCCGGTCCTCTCAGGCTTTTTTCGCGTTGCTGAATTTTGCGTGACACCTCGTGTGTCTGGCGCCCGAGAAATAGACCGAACTGGTAATTTTGCCGATCTCGTAAGCCTGAGAGAAACCGTTTTGTCCCGGGTGGACTACGGCTCGCGCGGCCGCCCGTAGCCCGGTCGAAAGGCCTGTAAAAACCCGGTGCCGTTGCCGAAGCCGATCGCGGACGAAAGCAACGCGCGTGAAGCTAGATAACATAATAAAAAATATGTAATTATTTGGAAGAGGAGAGAACTCGTTGATTTCAATGACCTTGAAATATGTGAACAATTTTTTAAGGTACATGTTACCGCCGCTCGGCTTTAGTATACGACCCCAACTAACTCCACATGAGTGAGGTCGTAGTGTTTCGACAAGTTCACCATTGTACAACACGTAAATACCACATGCTGACTACTTAAACATGTAGCCAGTGTTGATAAAGTATGTTCTACCTATACAAATTATTTTGTTAATAACGTTTTATTGAACAAGTAGCGACGGCTACAACTTTTCAGAGGTTATTTCGAAAAGTGTCCTCGACAACATGTGTCAAGATCTTATAGACAGGATGTTCGTCTACAAGTGGGAGAAAATTTAACAGGTTGTTCTACATGACAAAAGAAGACAAAAATGAAGAAAAAAAAATTACGATTTCGTTTTTTAGTTATTTACAATTAAAAATTCGCCGTAACCCAATCCGATAAACACAGGTGTACGTTGCGTACGTCATAGATGCACGCGGCAGTCACGTATCAAGTAACAGAAACATGCTTATTGTTGTCATTTGGGGCACCAGCAAGGTACAATGTTTTAAGGATTCACAAATTAATCCGTGGATGACATTGAACTTGCCTACTCCACAAGGGCGTTTCTAATAACTGTCCAATGGACTTATCGAGAAGAAAGAGTGTTGCGATGTTTCTCCATTTTTAAATCGCGGTCAGATAAATACACACGTGATCACTATAAAATTGTTTCCGTATATTCACTGTGTCCATAAATGTTGAATAAAGTCATCACAACTGCACGTATTCACAAAAATACAATTTTTGTATTCTTCATTTTCATCTTATATTGTCATGGAAAACCACCCCTTAAATTTTCTTCCACCTGTAGTCAAACAACCTGTATGTTAGCGTCAATGTGTTTTAAGCCAGGCCAAGGGTTTGTATCGATGCGACTCTTAGGCCTGGAAGGATTTATGGCAGGATCTTGGCCTGCGTAATGTCTTAAAGAGGGATGCTTGAGACTAAACAGAACCGTCGATGGACGATGTCAGGCGACCGCGCTGGGTCTTCCGGCTATCGGCCGTCACGGGGATGTTTATGTGAAACAGATGAGTGAAAGTTTGGAATGACTTTATGAGAAAGAGAGAAAGAGAGAGAGATAGCGATGAGTGCGTTGCACAAGGATTGGGACTCTGCTCTGAAGGAGCTGGCCACGGAGTGGGCAAGGCACGGGAGGTGTCTTCTGGTAAGAGGACTGTGTTAGACTGCTCAGCACTTACCCCAGAACCGTGAAAGAGCAGAGTCGCGAATACTAATATCTAAAATGTATGTACAGTGGCGTGCAAAAGTATACGGACACCCTTTAAAAACGAATAACTTTTTCAAAATTAGTTCAAACGGCTTGAGTTTTTTTTGAGACGTTAGAAGTTTACTAGGTAGCGTGTAAATAATTTTTTCAGAAAATTGCTATTGGTCGGAATAGCGGCGAAGAAAGTAAAAATCACAATTTTTAACTTTTTCATCTGTACCTGCAATGAAAATTTGAAAGACGCCTTTTGTCGGTCTAAGTAAGTTATGCATATGTACAAAGTTTCATCAAACTCGGTTAACGTTGTTATGAGCTACAAACATTTAAAGCTGATCACATAAGTGCGAAATTTCCTGAAAAGGCAGAAAATCTGCAACTTTCATTCTTAAGCTCTCACCTTGCAATGTTCGTAGCTCATCTGCTCATAGCAACATTAACCGACTTCGATGAAACTTTGCGCATGTATATAGTCTATGAAGATCTACAAAAGATATATTTTAAATTTTCATTACAGGCACAGATAAAAAAGTAAAAAGTCGTGACCTTTACTTTTTTCTTCACAATTTCTACCATTAGCAATTTTTATAAATAATTATTTACACGTTACCTAGTAAACTAATCCTTCGAGCATCTCAAAAAAACTCAAGCCGTTTGAACTAATTTTGAAAAAGTTATTAGTTTTTAAAGGGTGTCCGGATACTTTTGTACGTCACTGTAAGTACGGGAAAATTGCAATGTATTATAGTAGCATTGATATATTTGTGTTAATAACTTTTTAAGAAAATAAGGGCGACGTTTAAAATCTTTGGAGTTCACTTGGGAAGCTGACCTTGGTAACATATGTCACGGTCATTGGAGCTGGGTCCTCTGATGTCAATACTGACCAACTAATTCTTTTACTCCAATTTGCTGTCCTAATATTAATTAAGCTATTTCTTTTTGAATGGTGCCCGAATACTTTTGTCCACCACAATATAAACGTAATGAATTACCATTGAGAAACCTTCGTAACACGGATTGAATAAACCAGCCAAATCAAACATTATTTCGTCCACACTTCTCATCAAGACGAATAGCAATATTTTTTGTGACTTCGGTGGTATACAATACCACAACGAATTATATCTGTTGGATTAAAAAGTGAAATATTATTAATGACTTATAATAAGCAGTTGCTTAAACTAATATGTGGACACTACACTATCTCTACATATAATTGTTGCTATGCATACAAAATTTTGAAATTTTTGAAATACATCGTAACTATAAAGTATTATATATCGTTGGATTTGTAATTTTTTTCTAAATAAGAATATGGAAAAATTATATGACCTCAATTGAAAAAAATATAACAATGACCTTGAAATTTCGAAAATTTGATTTTCAAAAAAGATTTTTTTTTGCCATAATATTTACCATATTGAACAGTGCAACTTTCTCCTCTGACATTTTTTCATATAACCACAAATAACAGATATTTAAACATTTCCATTTATTACCTGAGGGAGAGAGTATGATCTGTCGGCGTCTGCCGCAGTCGTCTTTTGGCTTCCCATGGTAACACATTTTTTTGGAGAAGTTGTCGTGAGGTTGACGAGCAGTCATCGAGAGGTAGTTGTTTGGGAGTCATGGGTTAAGCACATTAACAGTAAGCCTAGATTGTAGCGGCCCAGTAACGACTTGAAACAGGTAGTTGGGACCAACCGAACCCTGTGTATTTGCACATTTTTTGACCGGCAATTCATGAGTCTCAACGACCGAATATAATTTATTACGTTACCTCCAGATGTACCCCGTGGACCTTAAGTCCACTTTTTTAAAATTTTAGCTATCTTGAAACTCGTAAGCGCACACCCGGAAAACAGATGTAAACCCTCGTTATAAAATTTATAACCACCCGTACTTGAACTCCCACTCCTATTCCTGCTCCTACCCTTACTAGTTTTTCCACCAATAACTTTCAACTCCATCAACCAATCATCAAGCTTTTGCAAAAAAACGACACCCACACCGATGTAAGATTTAGACGTATCAGAGAACCACGGATTAGATCTATCTGAGCTAACGAACTGTAATCATCAGTATCGAGTAAGCGAACATACAACCTCAAGTGTTGTCTTTGATCAACTATCACCTCAACCTAGAAAATCGGACTTGCGATCATCGTCGTTCAATCCAGATTCAGCAGACGCGAGACGTTACAGTAGTCATACAGGAAGACTACTCAATTTCTATATAAATTGAGAAGCCCAATGGAGAGTAGGAATAGCAAAAAGCTGTTCTTATTAGAACATGATGAAAATCAAATAATTTGCGCTAAGTTGCCATCGAAACGACAAGTTTTAAGAGTGCTATTTTATAATTTTCGGAAAGTGAAATTGAACCTTCGGTCTAGTGCACACCTTGTTGTTAAAGAAGTGGAAGTGTTGTGGGAAAAGGCCAAAATTCCAGTGCAGTTAAACAGTCGCTGCGTCGAGAAATTGGAGTCATTATTCCAAAAGTGGAGGGCCTTACAAAAGAGTTGTAAACGACGATCCCAGATACAAGATCAACGGGAACAAGAGTTTCTTGATCAATTAGATGATCTTTTCGATATTGCGCATGCTGATGCTTTAAATATGATCACGATAGAGGAAGATAAGCAATTTCTTTTGAATGAAAGAAAAAAAGGACGACCAGAAAATTTTTTAGTAGATTTAATATATCGACAGAATTTAAAAAAAAAAAAGATCCAATAGTTTGGCAAGATGAAGATTCTTACAAACTAGGTTTAGATATAGTTAAGGCTTTACCTGTGGTCAATGATTCGGCAGAAAGAGCCGTTAAGCTAATGCAGGAATACAATGAAATTTTAGCTTGCAATGAGGAAGAAAAGCAGATGGTACTGCAAATGGTAAAAGATTACCGCCAGTAATATACTGACGCAACGAAAACTACAATAGCGAAAACCGTGTAAACATAAAATAGAGTTCTTTAGTGTAAGAAAAATCGAACGTCGAGGGTTCGCAGCACAGGCGGTCCACACAGCTACATCCATCTCAGGAAAAACCCAGAGGGCTAGCGTCATAAAATACGCTGGCCGCGCGGGTCCAGTGACTGTTGTCAAGTTTGGATTCTCTCTCTAGCTTTTGTATTATTTGTCTGTTCATTTAATAAACGCATTCTTGGCGAGCGGCTTCACCGTCGATCGGCGTATGATTTGGTGACCCGCTCTGTTCTTCCCATCCTAAAAGCGGATAGTCTTACATTAGAATATAAGAAATAGTTCCATATTACTATTCTGTAAAATATGTTCATTCACATATATAGTACAATACAAAATTAAATATCTCTGTTATTTGTGGTTATACGAAAAAATGTCAAAGGAGGAAGTTGTACTGTTCAATATGGTAAATATAATGGCAAAAGAAAATCTTTTTTGTAAATCAAACTTTCGAAATTTCAAGGTCATCGTAATTTTTTTTTTAATTAAGGTCATAATTTATCCATACTCTTATTTAGAAAAAAATTGCAAATTCAACGATATATAATACTTTCTAGTTACGATGTATTTCAAAAATTTCAAAATTTTCAATTTAAATGCGGCACGTGATCCTTTCATCCGATCGGTCTCAAATTTTGCACAAATTTTTTTCTCACCAAAAGGAACCATTCTGGGGGGCGTCGTGAAAAAAATTCGTTGGTCAAAAAATAAGGTCCACCCTAATGCCCACATTTCCTCCACCACTTAGAATAGTGACTCGAGTTCAGCGGAACCTTATCTCAATAGATTGCAGGTACATTGCTTAAATGAAAATATGGACTCACGTTTTATTAAAAACTTCAACACTAGTGTCCCTCAGTTTTTGCCCGTTATAATTATTTAAGAACATGATCATAAAATGCGTAACAACGAGACTGGCAGAAAAGATCAGATTTTCCACATCTTCCATATTATTAGTTGCTAGAAGAAGCTGCCACGTATAAAAAAAAACTGTATTACTACATATGTTCCGCTCGACGGAAGTCGAGAAATTTTCCACCATTAATACTCGAGTTCTTCTTACTCACTTCTAATAATGCTTACACGATATAAATTAACAGCAAATGAGACGATAGCGCATATGATAGCCACTAAATACGATATCAGCATATTTCTCGAGAGATTTGCAGACAGCCTTCATACACGAATTTGTAATGTTCCAGTATGTTGACCATCGACGGATGTGGGGTAAATCGGAGACGTAATCAAAACATAATGTAATCTGCAGCATTGTTACTAAAATATCTGAATGTAGATACCAACTCAATAGCTCTCTGGTGTAATTCCACAGCGGATTGTACATCTATTAGCTCCGATGTAACGGAGTTCACCACCTTGTTAACTGCGTTGTCTATACGGTAACTGAAAGAGGATAATATATTAACATCTTTAATATTATTGCGTTGACTTATACATTTCTAATAGATCGACTACTAACATACTGTATCCTCTTAGTAATAGCATAGTGTCAGTAAATGTACATACACTTGCTGCACTTACAATGTTGTCGCGATGAATGCAGCGACTTCGGACTGAAACATAGCGCTCAATGCGACAGACATGATTTCGGCACCAACGTGTCGGTAAGCAAATACTAATGCAATGACAAAATTTTTTTTCTTTTTAATTATTTTTCCATGTAACTTTTACCAACACATACGTGACATTTTTTTTATTAAAATTACAAACCAAACGAAGCATGACATACATAATTTGGATTGCATTTACTTGTTTAGTTGATGATAATACGTTTATCAGTACACATGCACAGAGACAAATATGCACCGAATTAAGTAATATTTGATCTCATTTTAATAAGAAAAATGTTAGGAATGTGTTATAAAAGATTTCTTGAAATAATAATTAAAAACAAAAAAATGTTATTGGATTATTGACATGTATCATGTTATATTTCTCTGCGCATACACCTTTTGTAGCACTCAACACGACAACATTGTACTGCTAACTATTCTAATATTATTCCGATTATTAAGAGTACATATAATACTTGTTTCACTCTGAGATTGGCATTGTTATTGTATTATTGTTAAAAACCGTGATTTTTATGAAAAATCGTATTATTTTTATGTATAATATAATTTTGAAAATCTAAATTGTATTAGTGCATTACACTTTCACAAACATTAATTACAAACAGCTTGAAACGGAAGCTGAAGAATTGATATTTCCACAAATTACAAAAGTAGATGAAAAACTGCTAACAATTCCTATGAACTACAATAAAACTATAAGATAACCTTTCTTAAAAAATCAAATGGAACAGTTACAAGAGGAGAGTTTTCATTGCTAGAGTTATTATTCAGCGTGCAATAGTGATAACAATAGTAAATGTAGCATATATTTTGTACGTATAAAATACTGTAGAGAAGAAAGTTAAATTAAACTAAAGTGAATGCAATTAATGTATTTCATAATGCGAGATGCATTTCCAAAAATGCAAGTGAAATTAGACATTGTAAAACATCCATAGAATTATGAAATGGATAACACTAGAAACCGATGTAAAAATAAATCTTAAAACATTCTAGCGGGTAACAAAGAATACAAGTCATTTAAAGAAGAACTCCCCACCGATTCCGATGATCATGATATGTAGTGTCAAGGTCAATATTTTAAACAACTTTCCCGTATACAGAGAATTCTCGATAATTGTCCAAAATATCCGACCAGTAATTGTCCCACAACTCTCCCTACTACCGCGGGGTATACCCCGCGAGGAACCAAGAGTCCTCGGTCGTCGAGGAGTGTAACATAATACGGGTCCGATATATCGATGTGAGACCACTACTAATCTAATAAAGTTTTGTTATTGGATTAGTAGTAGTGGTTTCACACCGATATACTTGACCCGTACTGTGTTACATTTCTTGACGACCGAGGCCCCTCGAGCTTCGTTTCCGTCCTCACGTTCGGCAGAGGTCGAAAATAATATCTTCTGCGCGATAAATGTTCCTGACCAGACCCGTGTTATGGACAATTATCGAGAATTCACTGTATATGTACGACTTCAGTTTTCGAGATTGTTATTTTTATGTTTTGACAAGCATGGATCGTGGAGTGAAAAGTAGCACACCATTGTATTTACCCAATTATATTTCATCACTTATGGTGATAATACTACACGCACATCGTATCACGCATATAACATCGCATCTATAAAATCGCACACGCGCGCACACCCCGTCGCCGCAAAACCACAATGCCATCTATACAGGGTGCATAACATGTATAAACGGACACGAGGTGATTCCTTATGAAAAAATAAGAATAAAGTATAAAATGAAACTTTTTCAGACGAAACTTAGGCTTTGAAAATCATGTTTGAAAATGCAGCGAATACGCGTGCTACTAGCTACGAATCGCCTGACCCGTCTGATCATGATCAAATAATTCTACGTCCTAAATGAAATAATGGGAAAAGTAACTGCTTTAGTCATACAGAAGTGAATGGTAAAATAGACAAACGTTGTCAACGAGGAATATGAATTTCCGCACATAATACTGCCAAACCAAAAATTATTTTCGAACACAGAAATGAAAGTACTTAAATCACAATTTAGAAAACTGTATAACTCTACATCAAAAAGACTGTTAGAAATTATGACAAAATAAAGGTGCTTGTATGTGTTATTAATGAACGATGAGAATAAGTTACAGCAATGCAACAAAGAAGGGAATGAAGTGATTTACGCTAGGTGCGATGGCAATGTCCCTCCTACTCGAGGAGCCTAGAAACACGATCGCTCGACTTGGCTAAGATATTGCAACATGATACGGATCAGGTATATCGGTGAGATATACAAAAGATAAAGGAACCTCGAGGAATCGTGTCCCGCCCGTAGAAAGTAATGTTTCGGACCGCAAGTCGCCGCACTTTTCGCGGCATTACGGTATGACTACTTAGGCTTACAAAAACCATTTATTGTATATTAATAACATATTTATAATTTTTGGAGCTATAAATTACAGTATAGCAATAATCAACTTCTTTTAATATAGACAACGACACTGTACGTACGGGGAGAAGAAATTCTTTTTCGTAATATAGATTTGGTTTCGTATACAGTCTTATAATCTTGTCACGAAGTGTACGAATGCAGACATAATTTTCGTGCTGTATATTGGATGAATTCGTGTTATATCTTGTGCAGGCCGAAGGAAAGCAGGTTTGAGAAGTGATATTTTCTAGCAGACATGTAATACCTCATCCAGACCAAAGGTAACTATTCGCGAGCTCTTCACGAACTTCACTGCAAGCTGTTTTCAAGCAGCTCGCGTACAGTTCTTTTCAGTCTGGACGAGGCCTGTCAGGAGTATGAGTACATGGTGTTGCAATGACTCCTTCTGTTAGTTCTATGAGCTCGTATAATCCAAGCAGAATGAAACAGAGAATCAATGGACAATTTGGAAAAATTGTTTAAAAAATACCTGGCGATTTCGAACAGTCCACAAAAATAGGCGGAATAAACAGCCAGTGATGATTCCGTACCTGCTATCGAGAAGAAACCCATCACGCTTACCAATACGAGGTGAATGCTAATCAAATTAATCTGTTGGCCTCGTTCATTGTAAAAGAATCCAAACATGCGTAGATAATGTAGTTGGAGTTTTGATTGCAATAATGTAGGAAGCAATATTGTTACAACTGTGTAGGCTGCGGTTCCACACGATACGGCTAGAATTCGAAATGTTTTTTAGTGTTGGATTTACTGAAAATGATTTAGTTAATCGATTTCTGAAAAATGTATTTCTGCAAGAAGACAGAATCACATAAAGAACTGTAGAGAAATTTATAAAGTAAAAGGTATCCATAACTGCGTGCCATTTATGATACCACTTGGACATTTACTAATACTAAAGTGTATCTATAGTAATCTAATAGTATCATTTTAAGTCGGAGACTGCTATTACAAGACCGTAGACTTTCTTTTTTAAATAGCTCCGTTAAGTCTCTTTTTCGACAGTGCTCTATGTGGTCTTTTGTAGAAACCATAGACACCTCTGTGTCGCATATTTTTACCTAGATATGCTTTGATTGATCGTCTGGCCCGTGCCACGTGTTTCATTAACATATCCACTTCGACAGGATTTTTTATTGTTTTCCAATCATTTTCAAAACTTTCAAACACAGATTTTGTCTAAAGTCGGATGAAAAACAACGCTATAGTTCCAAAAGTTCTGCTAGACGGATATACCAATTACATAAATGTTTTTTTATTCCATGCAAAAGAAATCAAAGCATCGTGCTCTTAAACTTACTACTGGAAAGTTGATCACAAAACCAACGTATCGTAGAATAAACAGAATCAACGGAATACAAAATGATAACGTTGTAACTATATTGGTCAGTGACATTTCTACATGATTTAGCGTCAATACCTGAAAAATATTTTGTGTCTTTACTCGACTTTCAATATTGCATGATACTATTAAACAAATTAGTAAACTTCCAGAAAGGGGGACTCCTCACCGATTTTAATGGGCTTAAGTATGTTATCTCGGTGTGTGATTCTGAACAACTTTTCTCTACACTTGTTACCGCCGATCGATCTTAGTTTCCCAAATATATGTATAAAAACTGTTAGGTCCACTACAGCGAATTCCGCCATTTGAAAGGAATTTTGGTTAGATCTGGGTCAGATTTCTTGGAGAAGAGGTGCAGAGAGAGCAGGAGGTTCTTCGAACTCCAGCCCGGGGGGAGCGAACACCGGCTGGCCCGACGATCACGCTCGCAACGCTAAAAGAAAACTCTCAAAACTAGGTAGCATGGCCCGGGGATCAATGATTGGTCGCCCTTACGCTCCCGAGTTACGATTTATGGCCCACGAGCCGAGAAAGCCGTTGCTCGGATCAGCGGAGGTCAGGAGCAATCTCGGCAAAGCGTCACTCAAATTATGAGGTAGAAAAGTCCCAACTAGGGACTAACACAGCCTTGCATGTCGAAACCGTCCGGCTGTCTGAGAATTTTGAGATAATAATAATAATAATGATAATAATAATAATATTAATAATAATAATAAGTTATTCAGAATGAAGACCTTGACAACATATTTCAAGGTCGTTGAAATCGGCGAGGTCGTCCTTATTCCAAATAATTACCGAATTGGGTTGGATTTTCTGTAATGCTGGTATGCAGGGAGGGGCGGAATACCTCAAGCGCTTGAAAGAAGAAATACGGTGACTGTCAAAACATGGAATTCGCTGTAGTGGGTATCTGTAGTTTATTTTCCTGCACATATCTTGGAAACTAAAGCCGAGCCGCAGTAACATGTACAGAGGAAATGGTAAATGTTTAAAAAAGAGGACCCAATCCCAATGATCCTGACCATGAAGTATGTTGTCAAGGCGAATATTCTGAATATCTTTTCCGTATACATGCGGCTGTTCCCATATACAGGGAAAAGTTGCTAAGGATATTGACCTTGCTATCATATTTTAAGGTCATGGTCGTAGAAGCTGGGCCCCTACTGTACACATTTATCAAATATTTATTCTTCATCAGAAATATGTGGCTTTCACCGCCCGGCATCCTGCAATTCTCACTGTTAAGGTTTCGGGGGTAAGCCGATAACATTTCGCGAGCATTGCAGCTAGCTTCATCAGGTGGTCGAAAACATACTGATATTGGTGTGTGCCATACGGTACCCTAATGCCTAATATACTAGAGCTGCTCAGTATCAGGACAGTTTACTCAAAGTTATGAATTCAAATAAGTGTCGAACAGTCTAATTGCCGTGAAATGTGTGTTGAAAACTTAATATTTTCACATGAAATACCTACCTTCATATCTCGTAGTTAATTCAGTTTTCTATGTTTAGCAATAGTAATAGTGATATTGTGGATGCGATTGCGGAAGATATGGAAAAGTGAAATGCACTGACTGCTCGTGGCATTTTCATTATACGCACCATGAAACGGTTATTATATACTATTTTTTGATTGTTAATAAGAGTGGCTCGTAATATCGTCCGCAGTAACTTCACCAATATCTATGCATAACTACGTAACTATAAGTGTTTGGTGATAATTATGTTGATAATGTCTAAAATCTTGTCTAAAATATGACCTGTCGTCATAAACAAAAGTTGCGTTTTTAGTCACGTTAACGGAATATTATTTTCTAATACAAGATTATTATTTTGAAAATATCTTGGTAAGTATTAAGTTTAGACCCTGCTTTCTAATGATTTATTCTACAAAATTATCTGATATATTCAAATACAATATGAAATACCATCGGCATTCCATTAAAACAAGATAAAGGTAATCCTCATAACCTGCTAAAAAAAGCAAAGTAATAACGACATGATTACTGCACTAGATGTGCCTCACGAAGCTTTATGTTAACTTTTGTTTGGAACATTTTGTTCCATGAGAAACAATTTATGAAATATTTCAAATCATTACGATCAAAGAACGTATCATGATGACACATATTAGCCACATTCTACAGAATAATTCTTATTTATATATCTTATTTTGCACCAAACAAATTTTTTAGAAATTAAAATTAATCTCGACAAAGGCAATGATCCATGTTATAAACGAAGTGTCATATCTTATAATAATATAAAATATTTTACTTCGCATTGCCACTTTTCATTTATTCTCCAGGCGCGACACTTTCATAAATGTATTGTTACTTCCATCAAAATGAAAAGGTACTTTTTTGTGAAAAAAATGCCACTATAACTTGAATTTTTATCACCTGAATCACTATAGTCACGAGAAGAAACAAGTTAAACGCTATTCTCTGAATCTTCGTAAGTAAAGTTTGGTCATACGGCCAGAGCCCAGTCCAATATAACACAGAACTATAGGTACTGTAGTTCTTTCGTAGTGCATCCATCCCGACCAATGTTGAAGAACGTCTGCATTGGTAATTTGTAGTAGCGTACAACATCACCTCGGCATCATATTTTATTTATGCTGCTCCGTTTCCATCACAAAAAAAATGTACGATATAAACTGGTCGTACTTCGCTTCCATCATAATAACGTTCACTCCAAAATCGATCGATTTCATTAGCTCTCATATGGCAACGTTTAACGTTAAAAATTTATGAATCATTTTCTCTAATATCTCCTTTTTCCATTCCTCCTTGCCAGCAAAAAAATAGTAATCTTTATTTCCTTCGTGGCAATCGTAAGGCATTATGCGTGTAAGGTCTCTTTGTCAATTTTATTCTTTCTTGTATATAACTGTAAGGGCGATGAGATTCCCTGCACCGATGGCACAAAAAAAGTTGAATCCTCCATGCAAGGAAGGCAACTGAATAACATTTATGAGGCTAAAGAGGACCTAGTATTGTATTATGAATCACTCTCTGAGGTAAGTGCATATTACCTTAATATAATCTAGGAGTTGAAAAGAAAACATCGTTCATTTATCTATTTCTACGTCCGCTTCTGAGTTGTGAAGTCGTTCCATAGTCGTCGCAAAATCTGCAACGTCACAATATGCATATATATATATATATATATATATATATATATATATATATATATATATATATATATATATTGACAGCGTCAACGCATTTTAAGAGGGATTTATGGCAGGACCTGCGTGAGGTCTTAAAGAGGTTGATCATCAAACTTAGTGGTGATTATATTATAATAACCGGCAATTATAAATAATCACCGGATTAATCACATTTACCGTAATATATACATATGAAATGATATTTAATATACAAGGTGTTTCGTCTAAAACAACACACCTAAATATCTCCTCTACCTCTGAAAATACAAAAAATGTTTCTAACGTAATCTAAATTGCTTCAAAAGACGAATCAGATGGAAGAATCGTTTTTTATAAATTGTAATTTTTTAATCGATCTTTTAAGGTCACTCGTGTTTTTTTACATATATACAAAATTTTGTTCTTGTATTATATATATATATATATATATATATATATATATATATATATATATATATAAATATATATATATAGGTATATACAGGGTGTCCCAAAAATGTCTGAGTTCCTTTAAAGAGGAGGTTCCTGAGGTCACTTGAAGCGACATTTTCCTTCGCAAAAAACACGGACCAATCAGAGCGCGACCTAGAGGCGTGTTGGCAGAGACAGCCGCGCGCGACGGAAGTCGAGCGATGGTGATACACCGCGGTCGAAAGCAAGGAACAAACAAGAGAAGAAAATTTTTCGAGTCCTATGTCGGGTAGTTCAAATTTGAATACGTTGTAGTCTTTAGTAGCCTATGAAAGAATCTCGAAGGATTTTTCGAAATCTTAAAAAATGTTGGATTTGCAGACCTGTAAAGAAAAGTGGCAACTTTTTTTCAATAAATTATAACACTAGAACTAACGTACGGAGGAGAATGAGTTTTGAGGAGCTTGTAGTGAACACGTAAGAGTATCTATAGAAAATATTTCGATTTGGAAAAAATGGTCTTTTCACCATTTATTTTGCAAATGTTTTAAACAAATCCAATTTTCCTATAGCCGGGACTGTTTCAAAATTCGAAAAAAAACGTGGTGACAGCTTCAAGTCTCCTCTTTACGGAAATATTTTTTAAAAGGCAGGCGCTTTAAAATTGACGGAATTAGAATTGTTTAAAAACCTTGCTTACCTTGGTTCTCCTGTAGAACCCCAGCGAGGTGAAAATGATTCCTGTATTCACAAATTGTTCTGCGTGAAACACTGAACCTGCCTACTCGTTAAATTCACAAGAGCATTTTAATTATTCGCTCTATGAAATTATCGAGTAGAAGGGGTCAATGTCCTTTCACTGCACGATCCGGCCCACATTGTTAATTTATTCACGATCACAATAAAACTATTCACATATATCCATTGTGTCTACACACGTTGAAAGAAATCCACATATCACGCACAACTAGTTCACATTTCATGCACGTAAATTAACTGTTTTGACTAACCGCCCGCGAAAAGAGCGTCCGTCCTTTGCTGACGGTCGTAGGAAGACTAGTATGGGACAGCTGACGAGGTTAACGGCCTTTCAACGCCATGACCGCCCTTAAGCAGAGAGTCTGAGGGATCCGAGTGTCCCAGCAGGTAATAAACCAGGTAAACGCTTTGACTTCTGGTTGCCAAATGAGTACAGTAGGTCGATAAAATGCTAAAAGTTTTAACGAGCAGCAACGGCTTTTTGGGAATATTGCTACTACCCTTTCTTACACCGGTATATCGAATAACGGTATTTCGTGCTAATTTGCAATTTCGTGAAACCGGCATTTGCTAAGGTAAAATACCGGTATTTTCGGTATTAGCCATAAATAATGAATATTTGTTTGGGGCATCTACTCTTACTTGAAATTTACAAATTAATTTTTTCGATAACGAATTCGATTTAATATCAAAAACTGTATCAGCTCTGCTTCCAATGAAGCTGGCTATGAAAGCATTATGTCGTAAGGATTCCAACTTGTTAACAGCGAATGCAAGAATAAATTTTATGCTACAATCATTTAAAGATCAGGACACGCCACTGTCCGAGGAATTGTAACAGTGCATTGAGAATTCGTATACAGGAAAGGCATAGCGAACTAGAAAATATTTTAAGGTATTTACATAATTATAGCGACTTTAAAAAAGAAAACGAAAAGGAAGAAAAGAAGCTAACAAGATCAAATGTAATTAAGTTCGTCGTCAATTTCCACAAAAGCATTTATGGAAAGCAAACACTGACCTATCCAGAAGAATTCGTTGAGATGATGTTGATGCTGATATCGAAAAAGAATTGTCTCTCGAGAAGAAATTGCAATTAGCTGCAAATAAAAAAATTTCCACGAACAATAATACAGAAAATAGATTTATCCAAAACCGTCAGACGAGAGACCGAGTTGTTAGAAGATGAAGGGCATCGAGGAAAATATTTGGAGAAAGTATATCGCTCATTATTAACAGCACCACTAACCAGCGTTGATGCGGGGAGAGCATTTTCAACTGTAGGTAATTTTTGCAGAAAAATACGTTCCAGGCTTACGGACAGTTCAATGGATGCATTATGTTTTTTACAATCACATTTCAAAAATATGCAGTTAATAAATCAGTAAATGTTTTTTTTCTATTGAGCAACTGTGTTTTTGTACCTTCTTGAAAATTCTTAATACCGGTATTAATGCCGGGCTTCCGATACATCGTTTAAACAAATACCGAATACCAGCATTGGTTTTTTGGTCCGGTTTTGCAAAAACCCAGTGGCCATGAAAACGGCCGATTTTTATTTCAGCAACTGTTCGATGGAACCGTGGTTTCAGCGTTATGCTTTGGTGGCCCTGAAAAGGGCCGATTTGCATCACATAAGGTGTTCAAAGTGTCCACCTCCTGCTGCGACGTACAATTCGGCGCGCCTCACGACCTGCTGCTGCACTCGTTGCAGCACCGCCGCGTCGATATTCGAGATGGCACCGTGCAGCCGTGCCACCACCTCCTCCTGGGTCTCCACCACCTCGCGATACACCTCATCCTAAAATGATTTTTATTAATCAAATGCAAAACATAATTAAAAACGTAGACGAGAATGAATAAAAAATACTAGAAAAATTTAAATTACCTTCAGATAGCCCCACAAGAAAAAGTCCAGTGGATTGAGGTCCGGTGACCGTGGGGGCCACGCGACGGGACCACCGCGGCCGATCCACCTGCCCCGAAAAGTTTCGGTTATGCGGCCGCGAACATCCGTGGAGAAATGTGGCGGAGCACCATCCATTTGGAAAATCATGTTCTGCCGGATCGCATAAGGAATATCATCCATGAGATCCGGCAGAACATCTTCCAAAAAGGTTTCAAACTTTGGGCCGTCCAAACTATGGGGAAGAATGCACGGCCCAACGATGTGCTCGCCTCAAATCCCAGCCCAGATGTTGATCGACCAACGGTTTTACGCTGCCCGATGCCGAAGTGCCAATGGATTCGCGTCGCTCCACATATGCATATTGCGGACATTGAAACACCCTTCTCTTTTGAAGAATGATTCGTCTGTCCACAATATGTAGTTGACGAACGCCGGATTCCGGGCTACTTCGCCCAGCAGCCACCTGCAGAACTCAAGCCGCGGGACGTAATCTTCGGGATTCAATTGTTGCACCCGTGTATACTTGTACAGGTGCAACAAGTTCTCCCTTAGAATACGGTGTACCGTCGATCGGCCGATACTAGAACAAAATACATGCAAATGTTTAGACATCTACTATTAAATAATGTTTTTCTCGATGCAATTTAAAATTCAAAGAGTATACTGTCACTTACCCTGCGCGGCGACTGAGGTTTCGCACGCTCACGGTGCCATCCTATTCCACGGTGTCCAGGACCTCCGCCACATTAGCCAGCGATCGCGTTTCTCTCGGTCTCCCGACTTCACTCCCTCGCACATCGAAGGAGCCCGTCGAAAATAAGCGATTCGCAATGCCTCTCAAAGAGTTTGCAGCGGGCGGTCGAATACTTGGTAGCTTTGTTGTTATTCTTCGTATTGCGGCCGTGACATTGCCGTTACATTGCGCGTTTACACATGTCTTTGTAAATATCCAAAGAATTATTTCGTATCGAGATCGGGCATTGAGTGCGTCGATCGCCTTGCAGCCCAAGAAGTCGGTTATTATTTTGTTGTTGATTATTCTATTATGATGATGTCGAGACCTCGTTCGCCGTGATGTGGTTCCACCTGTATATTGTGTCACCGTCGTACGTCGGGTAGGTGATGTAGATACTGGTTGACGACACTCGTTCGTTAATCGTCTCGCGGCATTTCCATAGTACTTGTGATTTCGGCTATCGACGGCGAGTGCCAGCGTGTAGGCGTGTGTCGATTACAGATGAATCTCGAAGATAGTCGATGCATCTGTAATCTCGGTTGGAGGGGGGATAATATGTAACCGTATCGTTACATATCGATGATTCGTCGGCGCATCGAGCGATCGATATTCGCGGATATCGATGTTGTGTACACACACACATATATATATATATATATATATATATATATATATATATATATATATATATGTTTATATACAGAGTGGCCCACATAACTCTGAACAGCTCAATATCTCGAAAACTATGCCATCGATTTTAAAGTTATTAGTCTTAAATTGCATGGAACTGAAGGGCCTTTCTGACTACATAAACGTGAAGTGGCCTCCCTTCCCCTTTAACGGGGGAGGGGAGGTACCTTTGTAATTTTAAGTGGAAGCCCCTATAAAATGTTACATATTTAGATTCTACAGGAAAAAACAAGTCAATTTTGTCTGAAACATTTTTTTGTCAGATACTTCCATGATGACATATAACAGTTTGAATTTTCGAGTTGTAGGTACTTGAAGCGCTCGGAAATAGCGTTATGGAATTATACGCGCTTGAGTCCTTTGCTTATTCGTGAAGAAATAAAACGTACTTTAAATTAAATGTTCAAAATGTCCACCACGGGCTTGTAAACATTTATTTACTCGAAACATCAAAGTTGTTCTAACATTTTTTAACATTTCGGGAGTCACTGAAGCGCAAGCGTCACGTATTCTTTGTTTCATATCCTCTTTTGTCGTCGGTGGTTCAAACATAACTTTGTCCTTTACATATCCCCATAAGAAAAAATCTAATGGTGTTAGATCGGGGGATCGAGGAGGCCATTGACGAGGTCCCCCACGACCTATCCATTTGTTCCCAAATTTTTCGTTCAAAAATTGAATGGTGATGATTGCAAAATGTGGAGGAGCGCCGTCTTGTTGGAACCACATTTCTCTTCTAACGTGCAGTGGCACATCCTCCAAAAGCGCAGGCAAATGATTTTTTAATAAATCACAATAACTTGCAAATGTTACAGTTTCTTGAAAAAAATAAGGTCCAATCACAAAATCTCCTATTAGGCCACACCAATCATTTAAGGACCATCGATGTTGAAAGGGAACACATCGCATCCAATTTGGGTTTTCCACGGCCCAATAATGCAGATTATGTCTATTTACATGCCCTGAATTCATAAAAGTGGCCTCATCGGAAAAAAGTATTTTGCACAAAAAGTCATTTTCCACAACACCCTGCAGCCACTCACAAAATCTTACGCTGTGATCGTAATCTGCTATCGAAAGGTCTTGTGATAAAACCATGTGATATGGATGATACTTTTGCCGTTTCAAAATTCGTTGAATTGATGAACGACTAATATGTGATGTTTGTGCAAGTGTACGTTGACTAATATGAGGATTTAATGTAATTGCAGCAAGAGTACTGGCACTATTATTTTCATTAGTGACAGCTTTAGGTTTATTGTGAGTTTTTTTACACAATTCACCGTGCTCGCGAAGCCGCTTTTCTAAATTATGAAATGTTGCATGACATTTTTTGATCCCATAACGTTCAAAAAACATCACTGCTGCACGCCGATAATTTTTTTGGCATTCACCTAACGTTAATAACATATTCACTTCTGTGTCAAAAGTAGCCATAATCACAATGTTACTGCTTGAATAACAGCTCTAAACTGAAAACGTTTTCATAGATGAGTGAGTCAAACTCAAGAATTGTAAATATTATTGTTTGTATTTCTTCATGAATAAGCAATGGACTCAAGCGCGTATAATTCCATAACGCTATTTCCGAGAGCTTCAAGTACCTACAACTCGAAACTTCAAACTGTTATATCTCATCATGGAAGTATCTGACAAAAAAATGTTTCAGACAAAATTGACTTGTTTTTTCCTGTAGAATCTAAATATGGAACATTTTATAGGGGGTTCTATTTAAAATTAGAAAGGTACCTCCCCTCCCGCGTTAAAGGGGAAGGGAGGCCACTTCACGTTTATGGAGTCAGAAAGGCCCTTCAGTTCCATGCAATTTAAGACTAAGAACTTTAAAATCGATGGCATAGTTTTCGAGATATTGAGCTGTTCAGAGTTATTGGGGCCACCCTGTATATATATATATATATATATATATATATATATATATATGAATTATAGATAATAATTTTTATATTGTGAGTTAATTTATTTATAAATTTAGGTATTATATTAATTTTGGTTATTATAATATTAATTAGAATAGCTTTTGTAACTTTATTTGAACGTAAAGTTTTAGGGTATATTCAGATTCGTAAGAGGCCTAATAAGGTTTTATTTTTAGGTCTTTTCAGCGTTTTAGTGATATAATTAAATTATTAAATAAGGTATTATTTTTTTGAGATAAGATTAATTTAAATTTTTATATATTTATACCAGTATTATCTTTAATATTATCTTTAGGGATTTGGGTAGTTTACCCTTTTTATATTAATATTTATTATATAGAGTGAAGAATTTTATTTTTACTATGTGTAATAGGGATGGGAGTTTTTCCGATTATGTTAGGGGGTTGGTATTCAAATTCTAATTATTCTATATTAGGGGCGATTCGTTCTGTAGCTTCGTGAATTTCTTATGAGGTAAGATTATTTTTAATTATTTTTAATTTGATTATTATAATTGAAAGATTTTCTTTTATAGAATTTTTAAAATTTCAGATTAATATTAAATTTATAATTATATTATATCCAATTTATATTATATTTTTAATTAGAATATTAATTGACTTGAATCGAACTCCTTTTGATTTAGTTGAAGGGGAGTCTGAATTAGTATCGGGGTTTAATAGTAGTAAATAGATTTATTTTTTGCCTTTCGGCCTCAAAATGGGGTTACATGTGTTTGTGTGTCTGGCTTTAGTTTATTGTGGTTTCAATTAGTCTTCCTCCTTCCTCTTGTTCTTCAGCCCCTCTCCTTTTTTCATCTACATCTTCTTCTCCCTTTAGTATCTCTCTTATCGTTACGTTTTTTCTTGTCAGCTGTTTGCAGTCTCTAATCATGTGGTCCAACGTTTCTCTTCCCCCTTTGCATAATCTGCATACTGTCTCATTTTCTTCCTTCCAATATTTGTTACCCCGTTCTTCATTTCCACATCTGAACCTTGCGATCATGCTCTGGTGTCTTCCTCTGTAATCTCCATTTAGGTAGTTTGCTTGCTCGCTGTCCCTTATTTGTATGTAATTCACGCAGTACCCCCCCCCCCCCCAATATTCTATCATACTGCCATTGTACCTGCTCTGCCCTGTCTCTTTGTGCTAATTCTTCTGCAAACTCCCTTCCACTCCCTCCCTCTGTCTCTATTTCCTGAGTGTCCATCATTTTTAACCTATAGTATAAATCTCTCATTTCCTCCCATTTCGACTTTTTCTCTTCTTGCTTCGCGTCTATTTCCCTCCAGCATTCTTGGACTATTTTATTCTTGTTCAACCGTTTCGTTTTTTCTTCATATTTTACTGCTCTTGTCCCCGCTTCTATCCTTACTTTGTCCGTTTTCGTTTCCTCCAAAATTAGATAAGCTGGTGTATTAAAGTCCAAACCTAACGTCCACCTTATATATTTCTCCTGTATTTTCTCTACTTTCTCTGCTTCCGTCCATCCCCAGATTTCTGACGCGTACAGTAAGATGCTTCTCACTATGCTTCTAAATATTCTCATTCTTCTCTCAAAATTGTTCTTGAACCTTCTTTGTCCAATTACCCATATCTGCGCCATTGCTATTCTTGCTTTTTTTGTAACTTCCCTTATATGCATCTCTCTGCCCCCGTTTTTCTGGAAATTATACCCTAAGTATTTGAATTTCTTCATTTCTTCTAGACTATTGCCTGACCAGTTCCACTCTTCTCTTTTTTTCTTTCCTCTTCCTTTATGAAAAATCATCACCTTTGATTTCCCTGTGTTCATTTGCAGCCCTTTCCCGTCAAGGTATTTTTCAAATCGTTTTATCATGTCCTTAAGATCCTTTGGCTCATTTGCTAGTAGCGCTATGTCGTCCGCGTATGTTAGAGTCCAGATTTTTTCTTTTTCTACTCTGACTCCTCCTGCTTGGTTTTTCCTCATAGTCTCCTCCAGATCCGCTATGTAAATTGTGAACAACGTTGGGCTCAGTGGGCAACCCTGTCTTACCCCTTTTGTCGTCCAGAATTTCGGTGACAGTTCTCCGTTTACTTTTATAATATTTCTTGTTTCTCTGTAAATTTCTCCGATTCTCGTCCTCAATCGCTTCTTATTTCCTTTCTTTCCATAATCTTTTGGAGTTATACTCTATCTACTTTATCAAATGCTGCGCTTAGGTCTGCGAAAAAGGTATACAATTTTCCCCCTTTTTTCTGTATTTCTCTGTTGGATACATAGTTCAGAATAAAAATATTATCTATCGTTGATCTTCCACTCCTAAATCCTGCTTGTGTTTCTGGTATTATGTGGTTTTTCTCTAATTCCTCCTTTAATCTTTTTTCCAGGACCATAGCATATATTTTATAAGCTGTGTTTAGAATTGTTATTCCCCGGTAATTTGTCACCTTTTCTCTGTCTCCTTTTTTGAATATTGGTGAAATCACCTCTTCTTTCCACCTCTCCGGGAGTCCTTCTCCTTTCCACACTTTATTGAAAATTTCTGTGGTCCTTTTAACTATTTTCTCGTTTCCGTAAATCCAGGCTTCATTTTCTATTCTGTCTTCCCCTGCTGCTTTCTTCTTTTTTAATTTCCTGATTTGTTCTTTTACTTCTGCTTCTGTTATTTCCTCTTCCTCTTCTCCCTCCGTGTTATCTGTTTCTTCCATCTCTCCTACTTCTTGTTTACCGTCTACGCCCTCTAGCAATGTTTTGAAATGCTCCTTCCATTCTTCTAAATCTATTTTATTGCTGATTCCTATTCTTTTCTTTCTTTCCTTGTTTATATATTCCCATATTTGATTTTCTCCCTTTAATTGCCTTATCTCCTTCTCTAAATTTTCTTGTAATTCCCTTCTTCGTTCTTCACACTCTTTTTTGTATTCCCTTCTTTTCTTCTGGTAATCTTCTTTGTTTCCTTTTCCCCTTCTCCTGCACCTCAGTGCTTTCCTGGCTTCCCTTTTCTTCTTTGTACAATTCGAATTCCACCACTTGAAGCTGCCCAGTTTCCATTTCTTGATTTTTATTTCTTCTTTCTGTACCGCGTTATTTATCTTTTCGACCATTTCTTCTACCATATCATTTACCTTCGTCCCATTAAAGTTTATTTTACTTAGTTCCGATTGAAACTTCCTCTTACCTTCCTCTGTCCAGACTCTTCTCCTGTTTTCCCTCCCGTTCTTTCCGATTATTTCCTGTGTATAATTCCACAATCATCGGCATATGGTCGGACTCGACTCTTTCTCCCACTGTGAATTTCTTGATATCTTGTTTCGCCTCTACATTTGTTATTATATAATCAATTACCGTGCTCCCTCTCGGCCCCGTATATGTGTACTCCCCTTCTTCATCTCCCTCTGTGTTCCCATTTAGAATATTCCATCCTCTTTCCTCAATTATCTTCAATAATAACTTTCCCCCTGTATTTACAACTTTATCTTTTGATCTCCTAGCGCCGTGCTTTTCTTCTATACTAATATCTCCCCCTTCTCGACCGATTCTTGCATTGAAATCTCCACCGATTATTAGTTTCTCCACCTCCATCTCTTCTATTATCTGGTCTAACTCTTCTTTCGTCTCCTTCATATCCCCACTGCAGACTGTTATTATTCTCCATTTTTCGTGATGTATCTTTATCCGTCTTTCTTGGATGTGTTCCGTTCCCCCGGTCCCTTCCTCCTCTTCTATACTTTTTCTTATACCTGTAATAATTCCGCCTATTGCTCTTCCCTTCTTTTTCTCTCTGGTGGCAAATTTACATTTCCATGAGAATTCCTGTGACAATTTGTCCTTCAGTCCATCCCATTTTTTCTCCTCTACCCATGTTCCTACTAGACCTATTACATCGAGTTCTTTTAAGAAATCCCAAAACTGTTTGTCTTTGTTGTATAATCCTGCTACATTCCAGTATCCGATTTTAATTGTGTCCATCCCTCTTTGATTTCTTACCTCTTTCCCAGTTCTGCGTACCCCCTTTCCCCGCATGTCTGCACCGGCATACGCGCGAGGAGCGAGTGTTAGTACTGCCTTTTGCCGTGTTTTCGTTGTCCTTCCAAGTTCAGCGATCCTCCAATGGCTTAGAGGTTCGTCGAACTTGACCTGCTCCAAAAATTTACCTGCTGCAGTCCGCCCTCCTCTTTCCAGATAAATGTCTTGTCGTTAATTTGTACTTTTCTGTACCCCACTTTCACCGTTACCCCTTGCTCCCTTTCCGCCTTGGCAATATCTTTAATATTTCTTTGTATCTCCCTTTCCTTTTTCGTCAGGTCATTATCGATAAACAGTCTCTTATCTTTCAATGTATTCTTCTTTAGCATCACCTCTCTTTTCTGTTGCCAGCTCTTTAACTTCGCTATCAGCAGATTTCTTCCCACTCCCCTCCCTACCCAGTATGCTTCCTCGATTTCTGCCTCCAGCTGCAATTCTTGACTTAGCACATACTCTGCCGTTTCCTTCGGTGTCTCCTTACACGGTAGATCTTCTCCCCGTATTGTGATATTATTCCTTCTCTCTCTTCTCTCTAGCCTTTCCTTCTTTTCTAGCCCCTCCAGTCTTCCTACCAACCGCTCTGTCTGTTCCTTCTTGGCCTCCAGTGCTTCTATCTTTCCTCTCATTTCTTTCCTTTCCGTTTCCCATATCTCGTCTCTCCTCTTCCATTCGTCCCTTAAATCATGCATTTCTTGCCTTAGTTCTTTATTATCCTGTCTCAGATCTCTGTTATCTTTTCTCAGCTCTTCCATATCTTTCTTTACTGCCAACATAACTTCCACCATTCTGTCTAGTTTTGCCGTCTCCATTTCTTTTCTCGCTAATCCTTTTTCTTCCACTGTGTTTTTCGACGGTGGCGACCTTTCGACTCTCTTCACGTTTAAGAATTCTTCTTCTACTTCCTTTTCGGCCCTTAACCTTGCATGCTCAAACTCGGTCTCTCTTTTCCTCTTAAATGAGTTCAGTATCGAGCCTTCGCTGTCCGCTCTTTTCCTTCCCAGCTGATCCACCAGTCTTGGTCTGCCCCTTCCTCTCTCCTCCTTCCGCTCCTGGCTGTCTTTGCCTGCTTTGTTCATTCGGCTCTTCGCTCTTCTTTACCTACTGCTGTCTCCGCTTAGGCTTCTTATTTTCCCATTCCCACCAGATGTCACTGAACCTTGCCGCGTGTCAAGCCTCGTGCACTCGTTTCACACCTTCCCTTCTTCGCCCTTTTCACACCCTTCTGTCCCCTATTGACTGTCGGCTATACTCTTCCCCTGGCCTCGTAATTTTCTGCGCACTTTTGCCACACTTTCCTTCTAATTCTTTCACCTGCTGTTCCACACACGCAATACTCTCGCACACGTCACTTGGTTCCCCCCCTATCGGGGTTTAATACTGAATATTTTAGAAGAATATTTGCATTGATTTTTATAGCAGAATATTTAAATATTTTATTTATGAGAGTTTTAATTACAATTATATTTTTAGGATTTAATTTATTAAGGTTTAAATTTATTATGGGTATTATTTTTCGTTTCTTTTGTAATTTGAATTCGAGGAGTTTTACCTCGAATTCAGTATGATGAATTAATAAATATATGTTGGAAACAATTTTTATCTTTATCATTGTTGAATATTATTTTTATTTTAAGGTGTAAAGAGTTTATTATTTATATATTAAATTAATAGATAATTTTATATCTTTAAAATATTTTCAAAATATTTGCTTATTGAAGCTAATTAATTAGTAGATTAATTTATCTCAGATGAAATTTAAATAGGGAGTAATAGTAAAATAATTAAAATAAATGAAAGTAAAAATAATTCTTATATTTGTAAATGGGTACTCGATTAATTGTCCCCCAAGTCAAGTTAATATAATAAAAGATAAAATAAAGATTCAAAATGAAATTTTTCCTATAAAATAAAATTTTATTGATGTTATACAGTTATTATTTAAGATAGGTAATAGTAATAAAATTAAAATGGATGTTAATAACCCTATAACTCCTCCAAATTTATTTGGAATAATACGTAGAATTGTATATGCAATAATAATATATAGATAAAAATAATCTTGAAATGCTTTGAATAATTAGAAATAATCCTAAGATTGACCCAAAATTTAATAATAAGTTAATATTTGATGGGATAGGTAATTTGTTGAATGATTCATTATAAATTTTTATTAAATTTTGTTGGTTTTATAAATTTCATTAATTTTTAATTTTTCGTAAAGGTTTATATTTTAATAAGCAGATTTTTATAGAAAAAATTAATGTTATTAATAAATATAGAATTATAATTAAAGTAATAATATATAAAGGATATTCATAGATTTTGTAAATTAAATTAGTGTTAAAAATTCTAGAATAATATTTAGAGGGGGTAATTATATAGTTAGCTTATATATATATATATATAATTGTTATGATAATAATTATGAATCTAGAGAATATTATATATTTAAGTATTTTTTTAATTATTTTATTATAATAGTTATTAATTAATGTTGTAAAATATAGAAATATAATTATGTTGCCACTAATTATTGAGATAAAAATTATAAAACAATATAGAGATTTTTGGGTCATTAAATAATTAATAATTAGTGTAATTATAGTGAAGATAAATAAGTTTAATATAAGATTTAGCGGTGAAATATTATTATTTATAATTAAGAAAATAATTATAGTTATTAAAATATAAAATAAAATTTTTAAAATGAATTCATTTGGACTGTTCATTATTTTACAAGAAATAGTTTATAAAAATATTAATTTTGGAGATTAAAGAAATTAGGGTTAATTTTCTTGAGATTTTAAGATAAAAGATATTTAATCTTATTTTAAATTACAAAATTAATGTTTTATATAAACTGTTTAGCTAAAATTTATTTATTTTAATTATTATTAATTTTAGTAATAATTTTTATTTTTGTAAACATTTTTTTGATATTTTTAATTAGATTAGAGTTTATATTAATATTTTTTTTAATAATGTTACGTACAGAGAATTATCTCTGCTTTATTTCAACCAGAGTTTTGTAACCGCTTTCCTGAGAACGGTAAATGCCCGATTCCACCCTTTGCATATAGAAACGATGACTATGCTCCAGATGGATCCAGCCGGCACAAAGCATGATTCAGTACAGGGACAGTTGCACAAGATTCCCTAATATGGAAATCTTGAGAGCATCCCCACTTAGATTTTACAGTATATAAACCCTCGAATTTTAACCCTCGTGGGCAGTGCTTAAAGTACAAACGGGCTATACACGTCGTTACGCTGAATCTCGTTATGGAGTTGATTGTATTTAGTGAGATCGGGCCTAGTCACCCTTTCGAATCAAGTAACCTTATACATTCCGCGAGTACGGTATTAATCTATCTTGGCATAATTATTCAACCTCTCTGTGTTCCCCGCATCGCCAGTGCGTCATCCAACAGGCAGTAGTACTTAGGTAACTACACAACATTTTCTTACACACTCAATTCTTATCGCGACACTAACAATTGTAACAGAGCCAGTTTCCTATAATATACAATTTAGTTCAAGGTAATTTTGAGTAAAAATTGATTTTAACCCACCATTCAGATCCAGTAATTCTTAGTTGACCGCTCCCACATGATACAATCTTACCGCTCGGGTTGTATCAATTAATTTATAATATTAAAGTTACGAAGCCGTTACTAACATATCCTAGGAGCTACCTGATCTTGTATCAGGAACCCAAACTGTTATCCAACCTATGCGGCTCCCTGATTTCGCATCAGGTTCGTCTGTATCCTAGCAGCTCCCCGAATTCGCATCGGGTTCGTCTGTGCTTTTATTCAACCTCCCAGCAGCTCCCCGATTTCGCATCGGGTTCGTCTGCGCGTCTTCCAACCTCCCAGCAGCTCCCCGATTTCGCATCGGGTTCGTCTGCGCGTGTACCTCCTAGTGACTCCCCGATTTCGCATCGGGTTCGTCTACGAAGTCTCTCAAACATCCTAGCGGCTCCCTGATTTCGCATCAGGTTCGTCCGTGCACCTTACTAACAATCAAAACCATATTCGTATGTGAGAGTGTAATTGGGATTAGTTTAATAATTAGGTTAGTTCATTTTTATGGTAACCAGGACATGAAAATTTTAAATTTGACATGGTAATAGAAGTTTTAATTATTATTTATATTGTTGGGATTTTCGGACGGTTTTTGGGTCGTAAATGATTTCACGCCAGTACACCACCCAATATTTAATAACTGTAACACTTTTATTTTGCGCTTATATTTCAAAACTAAACTTTTAATATATTTTTCCTACATCGCATTGCGTCGAGCAAAACACGGCAACAAGGACACACACACACACACACCCTCATCTGGCCAAAAGATGGCGCCACGAGAGTCCGACCTCGACAACGCGGCAATCAAGATTATTATATTTATGTTGTATATACAACACGCCTCCTTAAATTTATAATCTTGATTTTCTTTCATTCTTCATTCATACAGTAACTTTTAGTTTCGCATACACTGTTATTCTTAAAATAGCTTAAATTATATTTTAATCTTAAATCTCAATGATATTTCTTCACTTAATCCTTTCCAATCAATCTCAACGCTTTTCTCATACTTAAGAATTTCGCTTTATGCAAACTCTTAGTTGACATATCCGCTAAATTGAATTGTGAATCAATTTTTACAATGTCAATTATTCCATTCTCATAATTTTCATTAATGTAGTGATATTGCACTTCAATGTGCTTCGAGTTTTTTGTAAAATTTCCAAACTTTGCAATCGCAATCGCACCTGAGTTATCTTCATACATTTTTATTGCTTCATCAAATTTTACATCGAAAGATTCGTTTAACAAACTTCTAATGAATAGTATTTCTGTCACTGCTTCCGACATTGCATTATATTCCGCAAAAGTAGAGCATTTAGTCACTGTATTTTGTTTATGGGTTTTCCAAAAAATTAAGTTTCCATACAATCTAATTACAAAACCTGTGGTTGACTTTCTATCTACATTATCACCTGCATAATCAGAGTCTACCATACAATCCAGTACTTCATTCTTTAAATTATCATAGTAAGTCAGTCTGAGATCTTTGGTCTTATATAGATATTTTAAAATCCTTAATGCATATTTAAAGTGGGTTTTGTCATAACAACTTTGATAACGACTTAAATAGTTAACGCCATATGCTATATCTGGCCTTGTGCCTGTACTAATGTATAGCAATTCACCGATCAGATTTCTATATTTTATACTCTCATCAATTTCGCTAGCCTGATCTAGTTTTAAGTTAGCCTCCATTGGAGTATTATATAATTTCGCATTTTCAAGATTGTATTTTACAGCCAATGATTAAATATACCTTGTCTGGCATAAAGTCATTTTACTTCTATCATCACTATAATGGATATCAATACCAATATAATTACCAACTTTGCCTAGATCCTTCATCAAAAACCTTTCCATTAAACTTGCTTTAACTTCATTTATTTTAATTTTGTCTTTGCAACAAATCAAAAGATCATCTACAAAAACCAATATGTATATTGAATCCTTGCTTGTATTATTTACGTATAGACAGTAATCATAATTGCTTCTTACGAAGTTTAACTTCTCAACAAATTTGTTAAAACAATCGTACCAAGCCCTCGGGCTTTCTCTAAGACCATAAAGAGCTTTCTGCAATTTACAGACCTTGTTGTCACCAGTTTTATAACCTTTAGGCTCATTAATATACACTTCTGATTTATGATTATTATGAATGAAATTATTTTTGCAACTGTAAGACAATAGAATTTTCAACGTTTGCATTTTACCTACTGGTGAATAGACATTCTCGATATATTCCTTTTGTTGGAAACCTCTAACAACTAACCTAGCTTTAAAAGTGTTATTATTTTTCCTTTTGTAAATCCATTTGACATCAATAATCTTTTTATCTTTTGGCTTTTCAACAATTTGCCACGTGTTATTTTTCTTTAGACTGTCTATCTCAGAGTTCATCGCAATTTGCCATTCTCTTGATTCGTTAGAATTTATCGCCTCCTCAAATGTACTTGGTACATTTGCATCAACATAATTTACATAAACAACATGAGCTATTGGATTACCGAATCTTTTTACTGGGCTTTTCTTTCTAGTTGATGTTCTTCTTACTATTAAATTTTCTTTGCTTTTATTTTGTAAATCATTCAAATTATCCTCATTTGGTTTATCGTTACTCATTTCTCCACTATCATTAACAACATCATCAAAATTTGTTTTATTTTCATCTACTTCATATTCATTTCTTTCACTTTCATCATATTCATTGTCATCTATTTCACTTTCGTGATTTTCATTTATGGATTTAGTATTTTCAAGATCTCTATCCTTTTGATCATCAACTCCTTCCAAACAAATTAGTTTTGTGTCTTCTTCAACTACTTGCACATGTCTGGCATTGATTACCCTATTATTAATTAGAACTCTATAACCATTTTCAGCATAGCCTACTAATACGCCTAATTCAGCTTTGTCGTCCCATTTAGTTTTCCTTGAAGCTTCCGGAACCCTAACAAAAACTCGACTGCCATAAATTTTTAAATGTTTTACATTAGGTTTATTGCCAAAAAATATTTCGTAAGGAGTTTTATTCTCCAGTGTATTTTCAATTGTACGATTTTTCAAATATGCTACTGTTTTCATTACTTCAGGCCAATACTTTCTATGTATTTTAGCTTCCCTCATTAAACATCTACCAATGTCTATAGCTGATCTATTGTACCTCTCCGCTACTCCATTCAATTCATGGACGTAGGGTGGGCATGGTAACAATTCGATACCTTTATATTTAATAAAATTAAAAATGTCACGATTCATGTATTCCTTACCATTATCACATTATAGTTTCTTTACTCTTTTATTAAATTTATTTTCAACCAAATTTACGTATTCAATAAAACAACTAGCAGTTTCTGCTTTACTTTTAATACAAAAAATTCTTGTGCACTTACTGTAATCATCAACAAATGTCAGAAAGTATTTTTCTCCACCATAAGCAGTTGTGTTGTGTGGACCATTTAGATCTGTGTGAATCAGTTCTAAAATTTCTGTAGTCTTAGTTCTATCATTTTCAAAAGGTACATTGGCCATCTTGCTCTCTATACAATTCGCACATTTCATTTCAGTACTTTCTATTTTGTCTGGCAAACCATCTAATAATTTATTATTTACCAAATTACTCAAATATTGAAAGTTTACATGGCCTAGTGCCCTATGCCATTTCTCTTTAGCAGTTAACTTTAGTACATTCACATACATTTCTTTATTATCTTTTTCATATGCAAAGCTTTTCATGCAATACAAATTATCTATTTTATTGGCTACAGCTATTAGTTCTCTATATTGATTATAAATTTTGGCATTCTAATTCCTAGCTACTACTGTGCAATTTTTTGTTATTTTAGAAAAGCTCAATAAATTTTGTCTAATATCTTTTACCTAGTACACATCTCTTAGATCCACTTGTCTTTCATTATAATGATTTTTGAAGTACGTTTTCACATTTCCTAATTTTGTGGCTTTTAACTTTTTTCCATCTGGTAACTTTACATCTACGGGGTTTTTTAAATCTATGTAATTTTCAAAGTATTTATCGTCTTTAATAATGTGATCTGTAGAGCCACTATCCAAAAGCCAATTTATCTCACTGTAATTTTTATAATCTTCTTTGTAATCGTACCCTTTTACCTGGTTTATTTCCGGATTATATACTTGAGTTGTCCAAGCTTCAGTTGAATCATTTTGGTGTTGTTCGCTTGACGATTCACCTCTTGATTGGCCTGATCCTCTTCCTCGACCACGACTTTTGTATGATGCACCTCTGCTGTAGCCTCTGCTGTAGCCTCTGCTGTTGCCTCTTTGAATTCCTCGCTGACCTCTGTCTTGATAGTGTTGACCTCCTCTGCCTTGGTTGATTTGCTGTCCTCGCCAGCATTCTCTTGTGTAGTGACCAGGTTTGCCACAATTAAAGCATTTTACTTTGAACTTTGTTGTAAAAGTACTCACGTTACCCTTCTTGTCATTATCCGTTTTATTCATATTTTTTTCTTTTATTTTTGACTTCACATAGTCTACAGTCCTTTGATCTTCTGGAATAACGTCTATAAAGTCTCCAATGTAACTGTAGCTTGGTGGTAAAGCTCTGAGCAAGTATCTCATCTTCTCAGATTCGTCTATTTTTCCACCAGCTGTTTTAAAGTCATTGATTGCTTTTTCAAAGTCAACAAAAAATTCTTCTACTTCACTGTAGTTTTTCAATTTGACTTCTTCAATTTTTCCTCTGCAGATTATTTGCAGAGCTGTAGATTGCGTTGAATACATCTTGTCGAACTTCGTTATCATATCAAGAGTTGTTGTGCAGTCACCAACGTACTCTAATTGTTTGTCAGAGATAGTACTTATTAATATAGTTCTTGCTTTGAAATCCTTCTTGTTCCAGTCAGCTACATTGTCATTATCAGTTATTTTTCTGACTGCTGGATCCTTGCATTCCTTATATTCAAACAGAATCATCAACCTGATTTTCCAGCTTGAATAGTTTGCTCCATCAAAAATGGGCATCATGATATCTTCAAACTCTACTTGTTTAGCCATTTCGACGTTTTCTTGTTATCTTAAATTTTTGTCGATTTTCTTCTTAAGTAACAAAACTCTTCCTGTTTCTTTTACGAAGACTTTCCGTAAGTAGTTTTGAATCTTTTCACTGAATTCAAGATTTTTACTCATCAATTCTTCATCAAACTGTGTTGCCCCTTTTTTTCTTTCACTCATATATTTAACCTTAAATTTCGCCACGAGCTCTACCCTTTTATTTTGCCACGTGCTTCGATTTCTAATTTTAATCCACTTTCATCGCTCTTTCTTTACGACCCTTTTTCATTACTTTGTCTGTTAATCATTTGTCATTATCCTTTAACTTTTATTGTTGCACATATTTTTCGACTTTGTTATTCCACCACGTGTTTTTATCACTTTAACTTAACCTCTTGGATCGTAACCAGGCTTTGCTACCATGTTGGGATTTTCGGACGGTTTTTGGGTCGTAAATGATTTCACGCCAGTACACCACCCAATATTTAATAACTGTAACACTTTTATTTTGCGCTTATATTTCAAAACTACACTTTTAATATATTTTTCCTACATCGCATTGCGTCGAGCAAAACACGGCAACAAGAACACACACACACACACACACACACCCCCATCTGGCCAAAAGATGGCGCCACGAGAGTCCGACCTCGACAACCCGGCAATCAAGATTATTATATTTATGTTGTATATTCAACATATATATATATATATATATATATATATATATATATATATATATAATTTTAATTTTTTTAAATGAAAATTTAAAGCTTTTAAAAAATTTTATTTGTTGTTTATTAATAGTAAGAAGAATTAAGTTATTATTTAAAATATATTATTTTATTAAATTAATATTTATTGGGATAGGATTTGGTGTAAATAATTATTCATTTATAATAATCATGTTAAGGTTTTGAATTTTTGGTATAATTTTTTTATTTGTAAGAGGGTGAAATATTTTAATGTGTTTAAAGTTGAATATATTGCTATTTATAAATTTAATTTTTTTTTTTTTAAAGAAGAGGTTTATTTTTTTTTATTTTATGTTTGAAATTAGATTAATTTTAATTCTTTTTATTATTGTCAAGTGAGGGGTCGGTGAGAAGCGATTAGAAGCAGCATATTATATAATATTTTATACTTTATTTTTTTCATTACCATTTTTAACTTTTTTAATACTATTAATGAGTGGAGTAATAGTTGATTTAATATTAATTGTAGAATTAAAAGAGGTTGAAATAAATTGTTATTTTTTTATTTTTATAATAATAACTTTTTTTGTTAAAATTCCTACGTATTTATTTCATGGGCGATTATTAAAAGTTCATGTTGAAGCTCCAGTGTTTGGTTCAATAGTTTTAGCTTCAATTTTATGAAAATTAGTTACATATGGGTTATTACAAATAATATTAATATTTTTAGATATCTTTTTTAAATTAAAAATTTATATCATATTTGTTAGAATTGTGGGATGTGTAATTTTAAGAATTTTATGCTTACGTCAAATAGATATAAAAATTTTAGTTGCTTATTCATCTATTGTACATATAGGAATTTTAATTAGTAGTATATTAAGTTTTTTTAGAGTTAGAGTGATAGGGAGTTACATAATTATAGAGGGGCATGGTTTATGTTCATCTGGTTTATTTTATTTAGTAAATATTTGTTATCAATAAAGAAATAGTCGATTAATAATAATTAATAAGGGGATAATAAATCATTTACCAAAAATAAGATTGATATGATTTTTGGTTTGTACTTCTAATATATCTGCTCCTGTTTCTTTGAATTTAGTAGGTGAAATTTTACTTTTAATTGGACTTTTAAATTGAATATCATATATAATAAGTGTATTAATTTTATTTTGTTTATTTAGATTTATTTACTCATTATATTTATTTTGTTATGTGCAACATGGTGAGATAAATTATTATTTAAAGATTCAAGGGTAAAAAATGATAGATTATATTGTTTTAATTTTACATTGAATTCCTTTAAATTTTATATTTTTAAAATTAGATTTTTTTTATTTAAATAGTTTGTAAATAAAATATTGAATTGTGATTTCAAAAAAGTTTATATAATATATTTTAAATTATTTACTATTTAATTATTTATAGAATATTTATATTAATTATCAGGAGGTCAATATTTTTGGAGGGCATATTTTTATATTTAAATAAGATAATTTTTATTTTAGAGTGAACAATTTTTATAATTAGAGGCATAAAATTTAACTTTATCATTTATTTAGATTATATAGGTATTTTTTATATTGGGGTAGTATTATTAATTTCTTTTTTTATCTTAATTTATAGAAAAGATTATATAATAGGAGATATTTATATTGATCGATTTAAATATTTATTAATTTTATTTATTTTATCTATATGTTTAATGATTTTAAGTTCTGATATTTGAAGAATTTTATTAGGGTGAGATGGGTTAGGATTAATTTCTTATTGTTTAGTAATTTATTATCAAAATATAAATTCTTATTCTTCAGGAATTTTAACTATTTTATGTAATCGGTTAGGAGATGTGGGATTATTAATATTAATTGGGATAATTTCATATTTAGGTTCATGGGATTTAATATTATACGAGGGTGTTAGTGGGGTAATATTATGTTGGAAATTTGCCTTATGGTCGCACACCTTGCGCCATCTACAAATCTCATTATGTACCATCTTGTAAAACATAACCTAATGTATAAACCTGTACACTGGATCATCCCCGTGACACATGCACAACTGTTATTAAAACATTATTATTAACGTAAAAAGTGTTGTGATTCACCTGCTAACCTTCAACAGCTTATCGGCCCAGACTCACTACAAACTGCGCTAAAAGTGAAGTTGGAAATATAAATCTTGAGGACTGAAAAAAGGGGAAAATTCAAAACGTGGAAAATCGCTCTCCTCACCACGTGCTCGCGTCGAGAAAGAAAAGCGTGAAACGAAAGTTTTTTTTTCACACGAACCGACTGCAAATAATTAATCATTCGAAGAAAATTCAAGCATTTTTTTTTTGTTTTATTTTCTCGGTTCATACAAAACGAAAATGAGTCAACTAACGATTAAAATTCCGCCTTTCAGAAAGAAAATTATGACACATGGAAGATCCACATGAAGACATTGCTCGTGAAGAACGGCGCGTGGGGATTTGTCAACGGAATTAAACAGAAACCCACTGCCACAGGTGACAACGCAGAGAAGTTGTCAGAGAAGTTCTATAATAGAATATATTAGAATATACTCGAATATATTAAAATACAGTGGCATGTACTAGAATATACTAGAATACACTAGAATATATTAGAATACAGCGGAATGTACTAGAATATACTAGAATACACTAGAATATAGTGGAATATACTAGAATACACTACAGTATACCAGGATATACTAGAATATACTACAATATAATGGAATACACTAGAATATACTTGAATATACTCGAATATACTAGAATATAGTGGAATATACTAGAATATACTAGAATACTCTAGAATATAGTAGAATATACTAGAATATACTAGAATATACTAGAATATAGTAGAATATACTACAAAATACTAGAATATACTAGAATATATTAGAATATACGAGAATATACTAGAATATAAGGAATATACTGGAATATACTAGATAGTACAAGAATATACTAGAATATACTAGAATATACAGGAATATGGGAGAATATACTTGAATATATTAGAATATAGTGGAATGTACTACCATATAACAGAATATACTAGAATATACTAGAATATACTAGCATATACTGGAATATTGGAGCATATACTGGAATATACTAGAATATACCAGAATGTACTAGAATATACTAGAACGTACAAGAACGTACAAGAATGTACTAGAATATACTAGAATATACTAGAATATACTAGACTATACTGGAATATGGTGAAATATACTGAAATATACTGGAATATACTAGATTGTACGAGAATATACCAGAATATACGAGAATATACCAGAATATACAAGAATGTAATAGAATATGCTGAAATACGTTAAAATATAGTGGAGTGTACTAGAATATACTAGAATATACGAGCATATACTGGAATAGTGGAGCATATACTGGAATATACTAGAATATACCAGAATGTACTATTATATACTAGAACGTACAAGAATGTACTAGAATATACTAGAATATACTGGAATATACTGGAATATACTGGAATATACTAGATAGTACGAGGATATACTAGAATATACTAGAATATACAGGAATATGGGAGAATATACTAGAATATACTTGAATGTATTAGAATATAGTGGAATGTACTACAATATTACAGAATATACTAGGCTATACTAGAATATACGAGAATATACTAGAATATACTAGGATATACTAGAATATGCGAGAATATACTAGAATATACTGGAATATACTGGAATATACTAGATAGTACAAGAATATACTAGAATATACTAGAATGTACTAGAATATACAGGAATATGGGAGAATATACTAGAATATACTAGAATATATCAGAATGTACTAGAATATACTATAGGACGTACAAGAATGTACTAGAATATGCTAGACTATACTGGAATATGGTAAAATATACTGGAATATACTGGAATATACTAGATTGTACAAGAATATACTAGAATATTATACAATACACTAGAATATAGTAGAATATACTAGAATATACTAGAATATACTGCAGTATACTAGAATATACTAGAATATACTAGAATATACTAGAATATACTAGAATATACTAGAATATACTAGAATATACTAGAATATACTAGAGTATACTAGAATATACTAGAATATACTAGAATATACTAGAATACACTAGAATATACTAGAATATACTAGAATATACAAGAATATAATCGAATATGTTAGAATATAGTGGAATGTACTGGAATATACTAGAATACACGAGAATACACTTGAATATTCTAAAATATACTAGAATATACAAAAATATACTAGAATATACAAAAATATACTAGAATATACTAGAATATACTAGAATATACTAGAATATACTCGAATATATTAGAATATAGTGGAATGTAGTGGAATATACTAGAATACACGAGAATACACTTGAATATTCTAAAATATACTAGAATATACTAGAATATACTAGAATATACGAGAATATACTAGGATATACTAGAATATACTAGAATGTACTAGAATATACTAGAATATACGAGAATATACTAGAATATACTGGAATATACTGGAATATACTGGAATATACTAGATAGTACAAGGATATACTAGAATATACTAGAATATACAGGAATATGGTGAAATATACTGAAATATACTGGAATATACTAGATTGTCCGAGAATATACCAGAATATACGAGAATATACCAGAATATACAAGAATGTAATAGAATATGCTGAAATACGTTAAAATATAGTGGAGTGTACTAGAATATACTAGAATATACGAGCATATACTGGAATAGTGGAGCATATACTGGAATATACTAGAATATACCAGAATGTACTATTATATACTAGAACGTACAAGAATGTACTAGAATATACTAGAATATACGAGAATATACTAGAATATACTAGAATATACTAGAATATACTAGAATATACTAGAATATACTAGAGTATACTAGAATATACTAGAATATACTAGAATATACTAGAATACACTAGAATATACTAGAATATACTAGAATATACTAGAATATAATCGAATATGTTAGAATATAGTTGAATGTACTGGAATATACTAGAATACACGAGAATACACTTGAATATTCTAAAATATACTAGAATATACAAGAATATACTAGAATATACTAGAATATACTAGAATATACTCGAATATATTAGAATATAGTGGAATGTAGTGGAATATACTAGAATACACGAGAATACACTTGAATATTCTAAAATATACTAGAATATACTAGAATATACTAGAATATACGAGAATATACTAGGATATACTAGATTATACTAGAATGTACTAGAATATACCAGAATATACAAGAATATAATGCAATATGCTGAAATACGTTAAAATATAGTGGAGTGTACTAGAATATACTAGAATATACGAGCATATAGTGGAATAGTGGAGCATATACTGGAATATACTGGAATATACTGGAATATACTAGATAGTACATGGATATACTAGAATATACTAGAATATACAGGAATATTGGAGAATATACTAGAATATACTTGAATATATTAGAATATAGTGGAATGTACTACAATATTACAGAATATACTAGAATATACTAGAATATACTAGAATATACGAGAATATACTAGAATATACTAGGATATACTAGAATATGCGAGAATATACTAGAATATACTGGAATATACTGGAATATACTAGATAGTACAAGAATATACTAGAATATACTAGAATATACTAGAATATACTAGAATATACAGGAATATGGGAGAATATACTAGAATATACTAGAATATATCAGAATGTACTAGAATACACTAGAACGTACAAGAATGTACTAGAATATGCTAGACTATACTGGAATATGGTAAAATATACTGGAATATACTGGAATATACTAGATTGTACAAGAATATACTAGAATATAATAGAATACACTGGAATATAGTAGAATATACTAGAATATAATCGAATATGTTAGAGTATAGTGGAATGTACTTAAATATACTAGAATACACGAGAATACACTTGAATATTCTAAAATATACTCGAAGATACTAAAATATACTAGAATATACTAGAATATACTAGAATATACTAGAATATACTAGAGTATACTAGAATATACTAGAATATACTAGAATATACTAGAATACACTAGAATATACTAGAATATACTAGAATATACTAGAATATAATCGAATATGTTAGAATATAGTTGAATGTACTGGAATATACTAGAATACACGAGAATACACTTGAATATTCTAAAATATACTAGAATATACAAGAATATACTAGAATATACTAGAATATACTAGAATATACTCGAATATATTAGAATATAGTGGAATGTAGTGGAATATACTAGAATACACGAGAATACACTTGAATATTCTAAAATATACTAGAATATACTAGAATATACTAGAATATACGAGAATATACTAGGATATACTAGATTATACTAGAATGTGCTAGAATATACCAGAATATACAAGAATATAATGCAATATGCTGAAATACGTTAAAATATAGTGGAGTGTACTAGAATATACTAGAATATACGAGCATATAGTGGAATAGTGGAGCATATACTGGAATATACTGGAATATACTGGAATATACTAGATAGTACATGGATATACTAGAATATACTAGAATATACAGGAATATTGGAGAATATACTAGAATATACTTGAATATATTAGAATATAGTGGAATGTACTACAATATTACAGAATATACTAGAATATACTAGAATATACGAGAATATACTAGAATATACTAGGATATACTAGAATATGCGAGAATATACTAGAATATACTGGAATATACTGGAATATACTAGATAGTACAAGAATATACTAGAATATACTAGAATATACTAGAATATACAGGAATATGGGAGAATATACTAGAATATACTAGAATATATCAGAATGTACTAGAATACACTAGAACGTACAAGAATGTACTAGAATATGCTAGACTATACTGGAATATGGTAAAATATACTGGAATATACTGGAATATACTAGATTGTACAAGAATATACTAGAATATAATAGAATACACTGGAATATAGTAGAATATACTAGAATATAATCGAATATGTTAGAGTATAGTGGAATGTACTTAAATATACTAGAATACACGAGAATACACTTGAATATTCTAAAATATACTCGAAGATACTAAAATATACTAGAATATACTAGAATATACTAGAATATACTAGAATATACTAGAATATACTAGAATATACTAGAATATACTAGAATATACTCGAATATACTGGAATATACTAGAATATACTAGAATATACTAGAATATACTAGTATATACTAGAATATACTAGAATATACTAGAATATACTAGAATATACTAGAATATAATCGAATATGTTAGAATATATTGGAATGTACTGGAATATACTAGCATACACGAGAATATACTTGAATATTCTAGAATATACTAGAATATACAAGAAGATACTAAAATATACTAGAATATACTTGAGCATATTAGAATATAGTGGAATGTACTACAATATTACAGAATATACTAGAATATACTAGAATATACTAGAATATACTAGAATATACTAGCATATACTGGAATATTGGGGCAAAAACTGGAATATACTAGAATATATCAGAATGTACTAGAATATACTAGAACGTACAAGAATGTACTAGAATATACTAGACTATACTGGAATATGGAAACATATACTGGAATGTACTGGAATATACTAGATTGTACATGAATATACTAGAATATAATAGAATACACTAGAATATAGTAGAATATACTAGAATATTCTGCAGTATACTAGAATATACTAGAATATACTAGAATATACTAGAATATACTAGAATATACTATAATATACTAGAATATACCAGAATATACTAGAATATACTAGAATATACTAGAGTATACTAGAATATACTAGAATATACTAGAATATACTAGAATACACTAGAATATACTAGAATATACTAGAATATACTAGAATATAATCGAATATGTTAGAATATAGTGGAATGTACTTAAATATACTAGAATACACGAGAATACACTTGAATGTTCTAAAATATACTGGAATATACTAAAATATACTAGAATATACTACAATATACTAGAATATACGAGAATATACTAGAATATACTGGAATATACTGGAATATACTGGAATATACTAGATAGTACAAGGATATACTAGAATATACTAGAATATACAGGAATATGGTGAAATATACTGAAATATACTGGAATATACTAGATTGTACGAGAATATACCAGAATATACGAGAATATACCAGAATATACAAGAATGTAATAGAATATAATCGAATATGTTAGAATATATTGGAATGTACTGGAATATACTAGAATACACGAGAATACACTTGAATTTTCTAGAATATACTAGAATATACTAGAATATACTAGAATATACTAGAATATACTGGAATATACTAGAATATACTAGAATATACTAGAATATACTAGAATATACTAGAATATACTAGAATATTCTAGAATATACTGGAATATACTAGAATATACTAGAATATACTAGAATATACTAGAATATACTAGAATATACTAGAATATACTAGAATATACTAGAATATACTAGAATATAATAGAATATAATCGAATATGTTAGAATATATTGGAATGTACTGGAATATACTAGAATACACGAGAATACACTTGAATATTCTAGAATATATTAGAATATACTAGAATATACTAGAATATACTAGAATATACTAGAATATACTAGAATATACTAGAATATACTAGAATATACTAGAATATACTACAAAATACTAGAATATACTAGAATATATTAGAATATACGAGAATATACTAGAATATACTGGAATATACTGGAATATACTAGATAGTACAAGAATATACTAGAATATACTAGAATATACAGGAATATGGGAGAATATACTTGAATATATTAGAATATAGTGGAATGTACTACCATATAACAGAATATACTAGAATATACTAGAATATACTAGCATATACTGGAATTTTGGAGCATATACTGGAATATACTAGAATATACCAGAATGTACTAGAATATACTAGAACGTACAAGAACGTACAAGAATGTACTAGAATATACTAGAATATACTAGAATATACTAGAATATACTAGACTATACTGGAATATGGTGAAATATACTGAAATATACTGGAATATACTAGATTGTACGAGAATATACCAGAATATACGAGAATATACCAGAATATACAAGAATGTAATAGAATATGCTGAAATACGTTAAAATATAGTGGAGTGTACTAGAATATACTAGAATATACGAGCATATACTGGAATAGTGGAGCATATACTGGAATATACTAGAATATACCAGAATGTACTATTATATACTAGAACGTACAAGAATGTACTAGAATATACTAGAATATACGAGAATATACTAGAATATACTGGAATATACTGGAATATACTGGAATATACTAGATAGTACAAGGATATACTAGAATATACTAGAATATACAGGAATATGGTGAAATATACTGAAATATACTGGAATATACTGGAATATACTAGATAGTACAAGGATATACCAGAATATACAAGAATGTAATAGAATATGCTGAAATACGTTAAAATATAGTGGAGTGTACTAGAATATACTAGAATATACTAGAATATACTTGAATATACTCGAATATATTAGAATATAGTCGAATGTACTGGAATATACTAGAATACACGAGAATATACTTGATTATACTAGAATATACTAGAATATACTCGAATATATTAGAATATACTAGAATATAGTAGAATATACTAGAATATACTGGAATATACTACAATATACTAGAATATACTAGAATATACTGGAATATACTAGAATATAATAGAATATACTAGAATATAGTAGAATATACTAGAATATTCTAGAATATACTGGAATATACTAAAATATACTCGAATATATTAGAATATAGTCGAATGTACTGGAATATACTAGAATACACGAGAATATACTTGATTATACTAGAATATACTAGAATATACTAGAATATACTAGAATATACTCGAATATACTAGAATATAGTGGAATGTACTAGAATACACTAGAATACTCTAGAATATAGTAGAATATACTAGAATATAATGGAATATACTAGAATATACTAGAATATACTAGAACATACTAGAATATACTATAATATACTAGAATATACTAGAATATAGTAGAATATACTAGAATATACTAGAATATACTCGAATATAATAGAATATGGTTGAGTATACTAGAATATACATGAATATACTAGAATACACTAGAATATACTAGAATATACTCGAATATATTAAAATATTGTCGAATATACTAGAATATACTAGAATATACTAGAATATACTAGAATATACTTGAATATACTAGAAAAGACGAGAATATATTAGAATATACCAGAATACTCTAGAATATAGTAGAATATAGTAGAATATATTAGAATACAGTAGAATATACTGGAATATACTAGAATATAGTAGAATATACTTGAATATACTCGAATATATTAGAATATACTAGAATATAGTTGAGTATACTAGAATATACTAGAATATGGTTGAGTATACTAGAATATACAAGAATATACTAGAATACACTAGAATATACTAGAATATACTAGAATATACTAGAATGTACTAGAATATACTAGAATATACTAGAGTATACCAGAATATACTTGAATATACTAGAAAATACGAGAATTTTCAGAATATACTAGAATATACTAGAATATACTGAAATGTACTAGAATATACTAGAATACTCTAGAATATAGTAGAATATAGCAGAATATACTAGAATACAGTAGAATATACTAGAATATACTAGAATATACTAGAATATACTAGAATATACTGGAATATACTGGAATATACTAGATAGTACAAGGATATACTAGAATATACTAGAATATACAGGAATATGGTGAAATATACTGAAATATACTGGAATATACTAGATTGTACGAGAATATACCAGAATATACAAGAATGTAATAGAATATGCTGAAATACGTTAAAATATAGTGGAGTGTACTAGAATATACTAGAATATACTAGAATATACTTGAATATACTCGAATATATTAGAATATAGTCGAATGTACTGGAATATACTAGAATACACGAGAATATACTTGATTATACTAGAATATACTAGAATATACTCGAATATATTAGAATATACTAGAATATAGTAGAATATACTAGAATATACTGGAATATACTACAATATACTAGAATATACTAGAATATACTGGAATATACTAGAATATAATAGAATATACTAGAATATAGTAGAATATACTAGAATATTCTAGAATATACTGGAATATACTAAAATATACTCGAATATATTAGAATATAGTCGAATGTACTGGAATATACTAGAATACACGAGAATATACTTGATTATACTAGAATATACTAGAATATACTAGAATATACTAGAATATACTCGAATATACTAGAATATAGTGGAATGTACTAGAATACACTAGAATACTCTAGAATATAGTAGAATATAGTAGAATATACTAGAATATAATGGAATATACTAGAATATACTAGAATATACTAGAACATACTAGAATATACTATAATATACTAGAATATACTAGAATATAGTAGAATATACTAGAATATACTAGAATATACTCGAATATAATAGAATATGGTTGAGTATACTAGAATATACATGAATATACTAGAATACACTAGAATATACTAGAATATACTAGAATATAGCAGAATATACTAGAATATACTAGAATATACTAGAATATACTAGAATATACTTGAATATACTAGAAAAGACGAGAATATATTAGAATATACCAGAATACTCTAGAATATAGTAGAATATAGTAGAATATATTAGAATACAGTAGAATATACTGGAATATACTAGAATATAGTAGAATATACTTGAATATACTCGAATATATTAGAATATACTAGAATATAGTTGAGTATACTAGAATATACTAGAATATGGTTGAGTATACTAGAATATACAAGAATATACTAGAATACACTAGAATATACTAGAATATACTAGAATATACTAGAATGTACTAGAATATACTAGAATATACTAGAGTATACCAGAATATACTTGAATATACTAGAAAATACGAGAATTTTCAGAATATACTAGAATATACTAGAATATACTGAAATGTACTAGAATATACTAGAATACTCTAGAATATAGTAGAATATAGCAGAATATACTAGAATACAGTAGAATATACTAGAATATACTAGAATATACTAGAATATACTAGAATATACTTGAATATACTGGAATATACTAGAATATACTAGATTATACTAGAATATACTGGAATATACTAGAATATACCAGAAAATACTTGAATATACTCGAATATATTAGAATATACTAGAATATAGTTGAATATACTAGAATATACTAGAATATGGTTGAGTATACTAGAATATACAAGAATATACTAGTATACACTAGAATATACGAGAATATACTAGAATATACTAGAATATACTATAATATACTAGAATATACCAGAATATACTAGAATATACTAGAATATACTAGAGTATACTAGAATATACAAGAATATACTAGTATACACTAGAATATACGAGAATATACTAGAATATACTAGAATATACTATAATATACTAGAATATACCAGAATATACTAGAATATACTAGAGTATACCAGAATATACTTGAATATACTAGAAAATACGAGAATATTTAGACTATACTAGAATATACTAGAATATAGTGAAATGTACTAGAATATACTAGAATACACTAGAATATAGTAGATTATAGCAGAATATACTAGAATACAGTAGAATATACTAGAATATACTAGAATATACTAGACTATACTGGAATATGGAAACATATACTGGAATGTACTGGAATATACTAGATTGTACATGAATATACTAGAATATAATAGAATACACTAGAATATAGTAGAATATACTAGAATATTCTGCAGTATACTAGAATATACTAGAATATACTAGAATATACTAGAATATACTAGAATATACTATAATATACTAGAATATACCAGAATATACTAGAATATACTAGAATATACTAGAGTATACTAGAATATACTAGAATATACTAGAATATACTAGAATACACTAGAATATACTAGAATATACTAGAATATACTAGAATATAATCGAATATGTTAGAATATAGTGGAATGTACTTAAATATACTAGAATACACGAGAATACACTTGAATGTTCTAAAATATACTGGAATATACTAAAATATACTAGAATATACTACAATATACTAGAATATACGAGAATATACTAGAATATACTGGAATATACTGGAATATACTGGAATATACTAGATAGTACAAGGATATACTAGAATATACTAGAATATACAGGAATATGGTGAAATATACTGAAATATACTGGAATATACTAGATTGTACGAGAATATACCAGAATATACGAGAATATACCAGAATATACAAGAATGTAATAGAATATAATCGAATATGTTAGAATATATTGGAATGTACTGGAATATACTAGAATACACGAGAATACACTTGAATATTCTAGAATATACTAGAATATACTAGAATATACTAGAATATACTAGAATATACTGGAATATACTAGAATATACTAGAATATACTAGAATATACTAGAATATACTAGAATATACTAGAATATTCTAGAATATACTGGAATATACTAGAATATACTAGAATATACTAGAATATACTAGAATATACTAGAATATACTAGAATATACTAGAATATACTAGAATATACTAGAATATAATAGAATATAATCGAATATGTTAGAATATATTGGAATGTACTGGAATATACTAGAATACACGAGAATACACTTGAATATTCTAGAATATATTAGAATATACTAGAATATACTAGAATATACTAGAATATACTAGAATATACTAGAATATACTAGAATATACTAGAATATACTAGAATATACTACAAAATACTAGAATATACTAGAATATATTAGAATATACGAGAATATACTAGAATATACTGGAATATACTGGAATATACTAGATAGTACAAGAATATACTAGAATATACTAGAATATACAGGAATATGGGAGAATATACTTGAATATATTAGAATATAGTGGAATGTACTACCATATAACAGAATATACTAGAATATACTAGAATATACTAGCATATACTGGAATTTTGGAGCATATACTGGAATATACTAGAATATACCAGAATGTACTAGAATATACTAGAACGTACAAGAACGTACAAGAATGTACTAGAATATACTAGAATATACTAGAATATACTAGAATATACTAGACTATACTGGAATATGGTGAAATATACTGAAATATACTGGAATATACTAGATTGTACGAGAATATACCAGAATATACGAGAATATACCAGAATATACAAGAATGTAATAGAATATGCTGAAATACGTTAAAATATAGTGGAGTGTACTAGAATATACTAGAATATACGAGCATATACTGGAATAGTGGAGCATATACTGGAATATACTAGAATATACCAGAATGTACTATTATATACTAGAACGTACAAGAATGTACTAGAATATACTAGAATATACGAGAATATACTAGAATATACTGGAATATACTGGAATATACTGGAATATACTAGATAGTACAAGGATATACTAGAATATACTAGAATATACAGGAATATGGTGAAATATACTGAAATATACTGGAATATACTAGATTGTACGAGAATATACCAGAATATACAAGAATGTAATAGAATATGCTGAAATACGTTAAAATATAGTGGAGTGTACTAGAATATACTAGAATATACTAGAATATACTTGAATATACTCGAATATATTAGAATATAGTCGAATGTACTGGAATATACTAGAATACACGAGAATATACTTGATTATACTAGAATATACTAGAATATACTCGAATATATTAGAATATACTAGAATATAGTAGAATATACTAGAATATACTGGAATATACTACAATATACTAGAATATACTAGAATATACTAGAATATACTAGAATATACTGGAATATACTAGAATTTACTAGAATATACTAGAATATAGTAGAATATACTAGAATATACTAGAATATACTAGAATATACTGGAATATACTAGAATATAATAGAATATACTAGAATATAGTAGAATATACTAGAATATTCTAGAATATACTGGAATATACTAAAATATACTCGAATATATTAGAATATAGTCGAATGTACTGGAATATACTATAATACACGAGAATATACTTGATTATACTAGAATATACTAGAATATACTAGAATATACTAGAATATACTCGAATATACTAGAATATAGTGGAATGTACTAGAATACACTAGAATACTCTAGAATATAGTAGAATATAGTAGAATATACTAGAATATAATGGAATATACTAGAATATACTAGAATATACTAGAACATACTAGAATATACTATAATATACTAGAATATACTAGAATATAGTAGAATATACTAGAATATACTAGAATATACTCGAATATAATAGAATATGGTTGAGTATACTAGAATATACATGAATATACTAGAATACACTAGAATATACTAGAATATACTAGAATATAGCAGAATATACTAGAATATACTAGAATATACTAGAATATACTAGAATATACTTGAATATACTAGAAAAGACGAGAATATATTAGAATATACCAGAATACTCTAGAATATAGTAGAATATAGTAGAATATATTAGAATACAGTAGAATATACTGGAATATACTAGAATATACTAGAATATACTTGAATATACTCGAATATATTAGAATATACTAGAATATAGTTGAATATACTAGAATATACTAGAATATGGTTGAGTATACTAGAATATACAAGAATATACTAGAATACACTAGAATATACTAGAATATACTAGAATATACTAGAATGTACTAGAATATACTAGAATATACTAGAGTATACCAGAATATACTTGAATATACTAGAAAATACGAGAATATTTAGAATATACTAGAATATACTAGAATATACTGAAATGTACTAGAATATACTAGAATACTCTAGAATATAGTAGAATATAGCAGAATATACTAGAATACAGTAGAATATACTAGAATATACTAGAATATACTAGAATATACTAGAATATACTTGAATATACTGGAATATACTAGAATATACTAGATTATACTAGAATATACTGGAATATACTAGAATATACCAGAAAATACTTGAATATACTCGAATATATTAGAATATACTAGAATATAGTTGAATATACTAGAATATACTAGAATATGGTTGAGTATACTAGAATATACAAGAATATACTAGTATACACTAGAATATACGAGAATATACTAGAATATACTAGAATATACTAGAATATACTAGAATATACTAGAGTATACCAGAATATACTTGAATATACTAGAAAATACGAGAATATTTAGAATATACTAGAATATACTAGAATATAGTGAAATGTACTAGAATATACTAGAATACACTAGAATATAGTAGATTATAGCAGAATATACTAGAATACAGTAGAATATACTAGAATATACTAGAATATACTAGAATATACTAGAATATACTTGAATATACTGGAATATACTAGAATATACTAGATTATACTAGAATATAATGGAATATACTAGAATATACTAGAATATACTAGAATATAGTAGAATATACTAGAATATACTAGAATATACTATAATAAACTAAAATATACTGGAATATACTCGAATATATTAGAATATACTAGAATATAGTAGAATATACTAGAATACACTAGAATGTAGTAGAACATACTGGAATATACTGGCATATACTAGAATATACTAGAATATACTAGAATATACTAGAATATACTAGAGTATACTAGAATATACAAAACTATACTAGAATATACTCGAATATATTAGAATATAGTGGAATGTACTAGAATATACTAGAATACTCTAGAATATAGTAGTATATAGTAGAATATATTAGAATATACTAGAATATACTAGAATATACTGGAATATACTAGAATATACTAGAATATACAAGAATATACTAGAATATACTAGAATATACTGGAATATACTAGAATATACTAGAATATACTAGAATATAGTAGAATATACTAGAATATACTAGAATATACTGGAATATACCAGAATATAATAGAATATACTAGAATATAGTAGAATATACTAGAATATTCTAGAATATACTGGAATATACTAAAATATACTCGAATATATTAGAATATAGTCGAATGTACTGGAATATACTAGAATACACGAGAATATACTTGATTATACTAGAATATACTAGAATATACTAGAATATACTAGAATATACGAGAATATACTAGAATATACTAGGATATACTAGAATATGCGAGAATATACTAGAATATACTGGAATATACTGGAATATACTAGATAGTACAAGAATGTACTAGAATATACTAGAATGTACTAGAATATACAGGAATATGGGAGAATATACTAGAATATACTAGAATATATCAGAATGTACTAGAATATACTATAGGACGTACAAGAATGTACTAGAATATGCTAGACTATACTGGAATATGGTAAAATATACTGGAATATACTGGAATATACTAGATTATTCAAGAATATACTAGAATATTATACAATACACTAGAATATAGTAGAATATACTAGAATATACTAGAATATACTGCAGTATACTAGAATATACTAGAATATACTAGAATATACTAGAATATACTAGAATATACTAGAATATACTCGAATATATTAGAATATACTAGAATATAGTAGAATATACTAGAATATACTGGAATATACTAGAATATACTCGAATATACTAGAATATACTAGAATATACTAGAATATACTGGAATATACTAGAATATACTAGAATATACTAGAATATACTCGAATATACTAGAATATAGTGGAATGTACTAGAATACACTAGAATACTCTAGAATATAGTAGAATATACTAGAATATTCTAGAATATACTGGAATATACCAGAATATACTAGAATATACTAGAATATAGTAAAATATACTAGAATATACTAGAATATACTAGAATATACTAGAATATACTAGAATATACTAGAATATACTCGAATATATTAAAACATTGTCGAATGTACTGGAATATACTAGAATACACGAGAATATACTTGAATATACTAGAATATACTGGAATATACTAGAATATACTAGAATATACTAGAATATACAAGAATATACTGGAATATACTAGAATATACTAGAATATACTAGAGTATAGAAGAATAAACTAGAATATACTAGAATATACTAGAATGTACTGGAATATACTAGAATATACTAGAATATAGTAAAATATACTAGAATATACTAGAATATACTCGAATATATTAAAATATATTGGAATGTCGGGAATATACTAGAATACACGAGAATATACTTGAATATACAAGGATATTCTAGAATAGACTAGAATATACTCGAATATATTAAAATATAGTGGAATGTCGGGAATATACTAGAATACACGAGAATATACTTGAATATACAAGGATATACTAGAATATACTAGAACTTACAGGAATATAATAGAACATACTAGAATATGCTGAAATACATTAGAATATAGAGGAATGTACTAGAATATACTAGAATATACTAGAATATACTAGAATATACTTGAATATACTCGAATATACTAGAATATAGTGGAATATACTAGAATACACTAGAATACTCTAGAATATAGTAGAATATAGTAGAATATACTAGAATATAATGGAATATACTAGAATATACTAGAATATACTAGAATATACTAGAATATACTATAATATACTAGAATATACTAGAATATAGTAGAATATAATAGAATATACTCGAATATATTAGAATATAGTGGAATGTACTAGAATATACTAGAATATACTAGAATATACTAGAATATACTTGAATATACTCGAATATATTAGAATATAGTGGAATGTTCTAGAATATACAAGAATACTCTAGAATATAGTAGAATATACTAGAATATACTAGAATATACTCGAATATACTAGAATATACTAGAATATACTAGAATATAGTAGAATATACTAGAATATACTAGAATATACTGGAATATACTAAAATATACTAGAATATACTAGAATATACTCGAATATACTAGAATATACTAGAATATACTAGAATATACTGGAATATACTAGAATATACTAGAATATACTAGA
>CAJYYI030000137.1:0-42500 GCA_913789915.3 Sphecodes monilicornis
TTGCCGACGGATAAAACAAATATTAAAATCTTGAATGCCAAGGCCGCACTGTGATTAATTAGGGTTAATCCCACAACGAGCAAGCGTTATTGACCACAGTGCTGCCGACGAATAAAGCCAAAAAAGAATATAATTTGTTCGGAACGTAACAGAACTGTCAGAAAACGAGTAGGTCAAACATGATACGATAAAAACATTCAAAGACCGTTAAACAACGCAGAAGAGGAAATAAAGGAATCAATAAAATTTTATCTTAATTTCATATTTAATTTCAATGACGAATGTCATAAAAAATATACACTTGCAGTGGTTGATCAAATTACTGGAACCACAGGAAGTGTTCCGTACCGATCTAAGCGAGACGCCGATAGCCCGTCGACGTCGAGGGCAACGACCGGCCGACCGAGAGGACCGCCGAGGTCCTCAAAACCAGCGGGCGCGACCGCCAAGCGTTCGCCCGCAACGGCGGGTTTCAAATCGAAACCGCGATTCTCGCCGCCGAACCGCTCGGTAACCCGCGTCCCGCGACCCCTCCCCCCGGTTAATATAGGGCATCGCGCACCGTTGCGCGCCCAAAAACGTATCTAACGTGAGAGCACATCGCAACAGTAAAACGACACCTAGTCACCACCCCAGCGACCACTGTTCTCGCGATCTACGCCCTGCGTAAAATCATCATTGCTTCGCGCCCATGCGCCCGCTTTCTGCGTCTGCAGCCTGTAAATAGTTCGTGTAGATACATTGTAATATCGTTAAAGTTTAAGTTTACGTGTCTCTTCGTCGTGGTTAATAAAGTGGTTGTCCGTGCATCGTGTCTCCGTCCCTTTCTACCTGACGGCAACTTACGTTCCGATTTATCCGGAACATTTTCTGGTCCTTCGAGCCGGATACAGAAGACGGAGCCTGACAACGAGAACTCCGCCTCTCGAGCACTCGTCGATCACGCAGTCGATCGACGCCATCCCGCACCGAGAGCAAGCCGAGACCATCGCGCTCGGACTAGTACGATCACGCAGTCGATCGTCTACTCCTCCAGCCGCCACCCATTGCTGACCCAGCCGCCCACGCTGAGATGGATCAACTAATTAAGGAGCAGGAGCTGACCATCCGAGGGATCTCCCGGATGGCGACCAACTACGCCAAGCGAGGGAAGGCCAACTTCTCCCTGGCCACCGCGGAGGAACGACTCCGACGCTTGCGCGACGACTGGGACCACTGCCGGCGCCTCCACCTGCAGCTGGATCTACAGGCCTCCGCCCTGGATCGAGAGACGAGGCCGTACTTCAAGGCAGAGCAATTCGACTACGCGGAAGCCGAATACGACAAGGCGAGTGACCATTTCTGTGAACTCGTCGCGAGTCTGAAAGCCGCCGGCGCGAACCCACCCGCACCCGAAACGCCCGCGGGCCCTTCAGGTCTCGTGAAACTCCCGCATATCCCGCTGCCTAAGTTTTCTGGCTGTTACACGGAGTGGCCCAGTTTTTCCGATCAGTTTGAGTCCTTGGTCGCAAATAACCGCACCCTGGACGACGTCCAGCGGCTGCATTATTTGAAGGGCTCGCTGGACGGTCAAGCCGCGTCCACGGTCGCGCACTACCCCGTAACAGCCGCGAACTTCGGCACGGCGTGGAAAGCCCTCAAGGAGCGCTACGATAACAAGAGGATAGTCGTTGGCGCCCTTGTAGGGCAGATTCTAGCGATCACGCCGCTCGCCGACGACCAGGGTCATGGCCTCGCGACCCTACGTGACCGGATGAGTGAGTCCCTGGCACAACTCAAGAATTTAGAGCGCCCGACCGACCAGTGGGACGACCTGCTAGTGCCGTTAACGGTCCGAAATCTAGATCGCGCGCACCGACCCCCCCTCCTACCGAGAACTCGACGACTTCCTCGCGGCGCGAATCCATTCCCGCGAAGCGTTCCAGCTCGTCACCGTGGCGTCATCCAGCGGAGCAGGCCGTCAGCCGCCGGCGCGATACCCCCCACCCCTCGTTCGAACACACGCGATCGCAACCGCGAAGGACCGTGCCCCAAATGCGGCGACGGACACCCGCTGTACCGGTGTACGGCATTCAGGGGCATGCCGACTGCGTTGCGGCGAGAATGCGTTGATAGAAGCGGCTGCTGCTTTAATTGTCTGAGGACCGGCCATCCGGTAAGCGCGTGTCCCTCCGGCTCTAGCTGCTCCTGCTGCGGTCACCGTCACCACTCCCTGCTGCACCAGCAGCCCCCTGCGTCCCCGCATCCCGAATCCCACACGAAAATTGCATGGCGCAGTGGCCCGATAGCGCCTCGCGTCAGGTCCTCCTCGCCACCGCGCTGGTGTGGGTCGAGACGCGCAGCGGTGAAGCCCTCCCCGTGCGTGCGCTCCTGGACCAGGGATCGGAGGCGACCTTTATCTCGGCGTCTCTAGTCCAGGCATTGGACTTGCCGAAGCGCGCAGTTTCTATTAGCGTGACAGGAGCGGGAGACGCACCGGTAGGCAAGGTCACGGCGCGCGTAGACGTGCGAATACGTCTGAGGGACCGCGAGCCCCGCACTGCCACCCTCCAGGCCCTCGTCCTTAGCCGATTGACCTCTTACGCCCCAAAGCCGCGACCCCTATCGGTACGTATGCACATTTGCGAGACCTGCCTCTCGCCGACCCGGACCCAAGCCTCGCGTTACCGGTGGACCTGATCATTGGCGCGGACCACTACGGGTCCCTCATCCGCCCGGGACTTCGTCGCGACGCCGCCGGCTCCCTGATCGCTCAGGAGACCGTTTTCGGTTGGGTAGTCTCCGGACCGACGCGCCCCTGTGGGCCTGACCCCGTGACTGTACCGACGTCGCTTCATTCTCGCGCGGACGACGAGCTTAAGCAGCAGCTGCGACTCTTCTGGGAGCTGGAAGAGATGACCACGCGCTCCACCCTCTCCCCGACGAGCTGAAGTGCGAGGCTCACTTCACAAACACCGTTGCACGGCGGGCGGACGGCAGATACGTCGTCCGCCTCCCCCTCCGTTCCGAGCGTCCCCTCGATCTCGGCGCCTCGCGAAACCGAGCCATCTCTACCCTGCGAGGAGTCGAGCGACGACTCCGTGGCGACCGCCCGTTGGAGGAGGCGTATCGTGAATTTATGCGGGAATACGAGGAGCTCGACCACATGGAGGAGGCGACGCCCTGCCTCGACCGTGCCCCGTAGTGTACTTGCCTCACCACCCGGTGAAACGCGCGGGGAACGGAACGCCGCGCGTCCGCGTCGTTTTCAACGCATCCAGCCCCTCTTCCAATGGACGGCCCCTGAATGACCACCTACTGCCGAGGCCCAAACTTCAACGCGACGTGGTCACGGTATTGTTGCGCTGGCGACTCCCACGGTACGCTCTCAAGACCGATAATAAGAAAATGTTTCGGCAGATCCGCGTGCACGCCGACAACGTGGATCTGCAGCGGATTTTGTGGCGTCGCGAGCCCCATCACGAGCCGTCGGAGTTCTGCCTCACCACCGTGACCTACGGCACCGCGTGCGCCCCTTACCTCGCCCAACGAGTCTTGCAGCAACTCGTGGAGGACGAGGGAGCCGCGTTCCCTCGAGCGCGTACCACCTTCCGGGACGACTTCTATGTCGACGACGCCCTGTTCGGGGCCGATACCGTGGAAGACGCCGTTGCGAGCCGAGACGAGCTCACACAGCTCCTTAGGAAGGGAGGGTTCGAGCTCGGAAAATGGGCGGCCAACACCCCTCTGGTGTTGGACCGCGAGCATGAGGGTGACGCAGTGAGTTTGAGTCAGGGTTCCCCATCGAACCAATCCGTCTTGGGCGTCGATTGGAGGCCGGAATCAGACTCCTTCGGGTTCGCCGTCGTCCCTGCCCCGCTGTGGCGGTCTCGAAGAGAGCGGTCCTGTCAACCATCGCGCGGCTGTACGACCCGTTGGGCTGGGTGGCTCCGGTAGTGATCGCGACCAAAATCCTGCTACAAGACCTCTGGCTGCGAGGCTCCGATTGGGACGAACCGCTCCCGGCCGAGCTACGCCCCGCCTGGGACGGGATTATCGCGGATGCCCCCCTATTACGAAGGGCGCGAATACCGCGCTGGTTCGGCGTGCGACAATCCGGACTCTCCGACGAGTGATACGAGCTGCACGGGTTCGCGGATGCGTCAGCGCGAGCGTACGGCGCCGTGGTCTATCTCGTCTCGCGCGCGGTACTGGACGACGCCCGCGCGACACGCACTACTCTCGTTGCCTCACGCACCAATGTCGGCCCCGTCCAGACCGTAAGCATATCACGATTGGAGCTCTGCGCGGCGGTCCTGCTCGTCGACCGTCTTGACCTTCACGCCTGGACAGAGTCGCAAGTGGTGCTTGCGTGGCAGGTTGTCTAAGTCTTCTCTCGCCTACGACGAGAAGCATCCGGTCATTCTCCCGGCTCATCGGCTAGTGGAACTCCTCGTGGAGGGAGTCCACATTGCCACCCTAGACGGGGGGCCTCAGCTCACCCTGAGCGTCCTCCGCAGGACGTACTGGCCCTTAAGGGCCTGAGAGCTCGTTCGGCTCGTAACTTGGAGATGCGTGACCTGCGCTCGCCACCCCGCGGCACCCGTAGCCCAACTCATGGCCGCCCTGCCCTCGGCGTGGGTACAACCCTCCCGGGACGCCGTGTACCCACGATTCAGGTAGAGGCGAGTCGAGCGCACCGCTTTAAGGTCGGTTTAAGGTCCAGTTATACGCAACGGCGAATCCCGGCAACCACGGTCGGCTATGACATACGCACCGTGCGTGGTCGAAGGCCACTCGACAGGCCGGTGTCCTTTGAAATCGTGTCGCTCGCTACCGAAACCCGAGCATTTTCCGCACCCCTCTTACCCACTTGGGATGCCCATCGAAATCTCGTCCACGATCACGGACAGATTGCCTGCCAGGCTTTCGAACGGTGCATACGAAAAATGTTATAAATGTATGATTTAAAACGTTATTTCACCGATGTTTTTTCTATGGACGTCGAGTGTAAAGTAGAACTATTCGAAGTTCCTGGTGGAAGTAGGTGCAGAATACAACAATATAAAAAAATAACAATTTATTACTAAAAAAAATAGACAATAGACTTCCTTAAACAAAATCATCATAGTCACTGTGTGCTACATAGATATAAGCATACGATCTGAAGCCTGAATTTGAATATTGAATATTTAGGTAATTATATTGCAATGACGTTACGGAATCTTAGTTTCTGTGATTTATCTCTTTCTCCGTAATTAACGAGAGGAATATCGAGAAGAATTTGCTTTATTGAACCTGTGTACTTACAGTGCATAGCAATGCAAAAGTATCCGGACACTGGTCGAAAATGTGATGAAAAAAGTAGAAGTCACGATTTTTAACTTTTTTATCAGTGTCTGTAATGAAAATTTAAAATATACCTTTCGTAGATCTCCATAGGTTATATACATGCGCAAAATTTCAATGAAGTCGGTTAATGTTGCTATGAGCTACGAACATTGCAAGATGGAAGCTTGAGTGTGAAAAACGCAGATTTTCGGTCTTTTCAGGGAATTTTGTCCTTATGTAATCACCTTTAAATGTTTGTAACTCATAACGACGTTAACCGATTTTGATGAAACTTTTTACATGTACATAACTTACTTAGACTTATAAAACGCGACTTTTAAATTTTCATTACAGACACTGACAAAAAAGTTAAAAATCATGACTTCTACTTTTGTCATCACAATTTCGACCAGTAGCAATTTGTATAAATAATTATTTACACACTACCGAGTAAACTAATCCTTCTAATATCTCAAAAAAAATCAAGCCGTTTGAAGTAATTTTGAAGAAGTTATTCGTTTTTGAAGGGTGTCCGGATACTTTGCACGAAACTGTAAATGCATTTAACCTAATCCGATATGATAATCTGCTGTTGATCGCGGTCGCAGTTCTTCATCCTATACATATACTACTATAAATCTGAAACATTACTCAGAAAAGTGTCAGATTTCGTGTGGAATGGCCCAATTTCAACATTTTTAATATTAGTACATAACATAGTATACAATAGTTTTCTTTAAAGAATTGTTAGAAAGTATTAATTCAATTCTTCCTCTTTGAAATTTGGTGTCTTAATTTGCGGATCCTCGAAACTTGCGTTCAGGTAAAAGACCGGCAAATGCGGCGATTCAGGTATTTAATTCTAACTGCAGCGACTAATCGACCGCTATCCAACGGCAGGCTCGGAAGAACCAGTGTCCTTTTTACGACATCCCAACAACAGTTCAGGTAAAATGATAATGAAATGACATCTCGCGTCCGCTTCCCCGTGTTCCTTCTTTTACTACGTAGAAGTTGTAATTTTGGAACTACGTCGTCAACCTTATTTCAGAATGTTTAAAAAATATTCAGCGTCTTTATGAACCGAAAATAATGAAGCAATAAGATACCATCATAAGTAATATACTAATTCTTTTTCAAATTCCTGAGACTGGTGCGTCATAGTTGAAAAATATGAAAACCAATTTTTTCGGTGTTTTTCCCGTGAAAAACTGAGTTATACCAATCTTTTCTGAGTTTTAAGAGTATATTATGTAATATTAAACATTAAAAGGTGGAAAAAATTGCAGTTTCTCGCGATTTTCACCTGTCAGCAATTTTTCGCATCAACCAATTTCGATGATATTTATAAAATGTTTTTAATTGACACAAGTCTGTGAAACGTGTTTCTTAAATGTTCAATACAGACTCACATTCGAAAGGTTTAAAAATACAACTTTCAGTATTTTATGTATACCGTATGTATACATTAGGGTGGACAGTTCACCAGAATTCTGACTTTCTCCAGTCATAAAATTTATGGTCAACGGTACAAACCCTTTACCTTCATTATTGCCGCCCGCAACACAGCTCGTCCGGTATAAAAAACATTGCCAGAATACTAGAACCGCTTTCGTGAGAACCTTTAGTAATAACAAGAACTCCTTTTCGGAGTCATCGAGACTGGATAGTGTAGAAGGAAAATAATTTTGACCTCATTACTGATAAACATTTTGAAGTTTTCCATATGTGTACATTTTTTCCTGCTGCAAGACAAAATGATGTAATTTATGTTAAATTATTCTTCTTATTCTACAAAATCCTTTGAGATTCGTTGACATGTCACTACAGACTACAACATACTCCAATGTGAACAAAATCTGAAACACTACTCAGAAAAGTGTCCGATTTCGCGTGGAATGGACCATTTTAAAATTTTTAATATTAATACATAACATAGTTGTTTAAATATTGCGTTAGTTTGAATATATTGTTCGTATTTCGCGAATATCGCGATCTGTATTCGTTGGTGACCCCTCCGATGTTACTCGTCCGAGGAGTTCGTTAAACCACAATAAATCGAGCAAAAACGGCATGACTTTCTGGTTACCGGTAGAAGTCAGCCGATAAACACGGTAAGCCGTTGTGCACCGGTCAAACAATGTTCAAATTAAACTCGTTCGCGATGGTACGGTGAGAGAGAGAACAATGCCTATATACAGACATTGAACCGAGACAGACAGGCAAGAGAGAGACAGCGCTGCGTAGCGGCTCAGCTGACACTCGCGCGACGTTTATCTAAGCCTGCCGGTTCTTCGTCACTTGCTATCGAGACGTTCTAGTGGGCGCCTGCTCCCTAGTTCTTCTGGCTGTCTCTGAACTCTTCGGTCGCGCTGTTGACCACTCGAAACGAACTGGCCTCGCTTACGAGATCGTTCCGCTCGTTAAAAGAGAAGAGACAAGCCTAGCGAGTCTTATCGAACTCTATATTTTCCGAGTTTCGATAATTAAAAGTATTCTTATACATTTTTCACTGCCGTACGACCTTTCGAACCGGGCTGAGCTCGCATACGAGTTCGCTACAGGAAATTCGAATAGCGTTGTACCGGCAATAGTGACACGATCAAGCCACGGCATCCCCCGGGCTTTGATAATATAAACAGTGCACGGTTGCGATAGCTGCTTAGACCTTTCTAACGTGGCTATTGTTTCCCCGCACGACAAGTGTATTTCGGAGTGATTGACGCGAGTTACGTGTTCGTTCCCCGAATTCACTGCATGCCAATCAAGAAATATTCTTGCAAGCAACCGTGATTACGCTTACTTACGGCAACCCGTGTTTCACGGAGGACACTCTTTCAGAGAACGTTCTCTGCCATACGCCCTGGCATACGCTTTGACGTCCCAGCGCAGCAGACGAACCGATACTCTGATTGTGATACGGTCAATTCATTATACGCTTTGGCGGAATTGATCGGTCCACCCACAGGTCCTGAATCGTAAGGCCCAGACTAGTCACCCTCCATAGACTGAGAACGTGACGTCGAGCTCGGCAGACTCGACCCGTTCAACCGACATAGTTGCACCTGCCATATACACCGTCGCTTGTACGACGGAGATAGTATTCCGAGTGGGGATCGCGACTGGTTGACCAACGCTTACGCTATACGCCGTTCTTATTGTGCGCAGATAATAATTAGTGCGTGTAAGTGGTGAGTTGGACCACGTCTTCCACCGAGATTGACAGCCGCGTGACGTATTGAGTCAAGCTCGTGCTTGAAATCGCGGTAGCCGGAGCACGGGGCAATTCGGCTGGATTATCGAACTTGGAGCCTTACAACCTCATTGTAAGATTGACCGCCACCCCTACGCTCACGCTCACGCACACGCAGTAGAATCGGTTTAACCGTGACTACGCCAATGCGAGCGGACGAATTCTCTATTATCGAGATAAGTCATAATAATACAGTCCACTAACTCTGCGCGTTGAGCAGATTGTCTGTATCCCCTCTCCACGACAGCGATTACCGCCGTCAGGGGAATACGGGAAACAGCGTCTCGAACGGGTACGTTACGTATCGTATAGGTGTTTAACATCTTCGTTCGGTACTTTTGATTTTTCAGATGCCAACGTCGATAGACGCCACGGGACGACCCTCCAGGGAGAGCGAGAGAGCGAGACCACGCACGCGGACCGCGTGCCATCAAGGGTTTTTTGATTTAATAAACGGCCCACCATTAGGTGGGTCACTATCAATATAAAACCGCTGTACAAAGAATTACTTTCCCACACATTCCTATTTCCTCATATTCGAGCCACCGTTAAGAAGTCGTTGAATTGTATTATACAGTCCACCTTTTTAACAATAGTATACAATAGTTTCCTTTACAGAATTGTTAGAAAGTATTAATCCAATTCTTTCTCTTTGAAATTTCGTTGCTCAACACTAAACCTACCACGGTCAAATGACCGGTTTTATATTTTGCAATTATTGAAATTGTAAAAATTCGTTTATGTGAAATAATGGAATGAATTTCCTTATTCATTTTCATCACCTTCGAAGTTTCTGAAATCGAAGCTTCGATATTCGAAGCCCAGAAATTTTTATACGGTGCGTACAGTAAAGGTTAACTAAGTTGCAAAATATTGTAGTCGACGAAACGACAATATTAGTTCTCCTAAAATTAACATGTTATTATTTTCTTGTGTATCTGGAATCATTTTTCATAGCAGCCATATTTTTATAGTAGTTCTAAATGCCCAATATTTGAAATTTCTGAAACTGCGCGAATTAAAAACGGAAAAGTGCTGCGCACTTGAACGGGCGACAAAATTGGCAAATCAAAGACATTTCTAATATTTTTATTTTAAGAAATGACATTTTCGTATAGAACGATAAATTATTTAAGAAGAATAACAGTCTTTTGCGATGATAATTAAAAAGAAGAAAATGTTTCTATTTTTAATAATAACCGTGATATAAATTATTTTCTGGAGGTATGTCGTTTTCGTACAAATTGTCCAAAGTAGCAAACTTTGACGGTGTCTGTATGTAAAAATGATCCGACTTCACATGGAATGTGAATTAAATGATAAAAATAACTGAATTAAAAAAATAATTGTTATTCTCGTTTTTAAAACACATATGCAATTTACGCATAATATCAGAATGTGTAAAATGCTTTTCCACCAAGGGACAGGAAAATTTCCTATTTCCACGATGTTGTAGAGGAGAGATACCGATAGTTTACCTAAGGAGCTGTGAAACTCCTGGAAACATCTTTTTTTTTGTGCCATGCACAGCAGGGAACTGTCAACGCGCTCCCGAAAGGCCATCTGGAAATGCTCAGACGTCGAGATAATGGCTCGGACGAGGCATTCTGAAAAATTGGTCGACGTGAAAGCGAAAACTCAGTCGGAGTTTTCTCTAGACCCAAACCTATGTAAAAAAAAATCCCGCACGCGGTATAAATCGACCTTTACACGTAGCCGTGCGGGGCCTATGCCACTCGAGACGGCGGTGTCTTTTGAAATCGTGTCGCTTGCTGCCGAAACCCGAGAACTTTCCGCACCCCTCTACACCGCATGGTATACCTATGGTAGAACCTACGAGGTATTTGGTGTCGTCCCGGACAAGTTGCTTTGGGCGTGGTGTAGTTACACCAAGGCAAAAAAACATTATAAATGTATGATTTAAAACGTTATTTCACCGATGTTTTTTCTATCGACGTCGAGTGTAAAGTAGAACTATTCGAAGTTCGTCGTGGAAGTTGCAAATTTTGGTTTTAAGACATGAAAAACATGAAAAAAATTGAAAAGATGCAGATTTCATATAGAAGATGAAAGAGCACACCTACAACTTTAATTTAGCAATAAGATACCATCATAAGTAATATGCTCATTTGTTTTCAAATTCCCGAGACTGGTGCGTCATAGATGAAAAAAATGAAAACCAATTGTTTCGGTGTTTTTTAAGAGTATATTATGTAATAGTAAACATTGAAAGGTGAAAAATGCAGTTTCTCGCGATTTTCATCTGTCAGCTTTTTTCCACATCAACAGATTTCGATGATATTTTTAAAATGTATTTAATTGACACAAGTCTGTGAAACACGCTTCTTAAATTATCATATGTGTACATTAGAGTGGACCTTATTATTTGACCAAAAACTTTTTTTTCACAAAAGGGCGCGCAACGAATTTGAAAATTTTGAATTTTTTAGATCTTGACATAAATAGACGTTATGATATATCGTTGAATTTGTCTTTTTTTCTCTGTAAGAATTCATATATAAACAGTTGTTAATAGAAAAAACATCCGTGACCTTGAAAAACACAGAATAAATAATGTTATTGGCGCAAAGGTTCGATCTAAACAGAATATTAAAGCAATCTTGCTAGTTTGTTAAATCTTTCTACGTTTCGATCCTAATGTGGATCTTTTTCAAGAAAGAATGAGAGCTGTGTCTGGAAGAATTTTATTTTTAAAATAGACCAGATTTTAATATTCCAATATATGATCAGAAGTCAAAATACTGCATTAAATTGCTTACTTGCTTTATAAAGATTTTAAAAACAAAATTGAGAAATAGAAACACGTGTTGTTACTATGCCGGTACCCTAGTTACTGTTGTGAGGACAAGAGGCTGATAGAAACAAGTACTAATTAGGGTCAAGACATAGTCAGTCATAGTCATAGTCATTATAAAGAATTTAATACAAGCATCAATAGAGACCATTTAATACATTTTAAACAAAATGTAGTTAAGTTGTTATGCAATTAGACAAAGACCATAGGATATATTTTAATAGGAAAGAGATTCATCATAACACATTACTGGTTCAGTAATGTTGCGTAGTATTCTTGAATAGTAGGTGTTTCATACCTAAGGTTTACGCTAGGATGTTTAATCATGTTAATCGTTTCCAGAAATATGCTATTCCTTAGATTGTCCTCTTTATCTAATACTTTAAAATACTTCAAAATCAAAGCTGTGGTCAAATTCTAAAGAATGTTTAGTTAATGCACTATGTTCAGATGGATTTAGATAAATGTTACGTCTATGTTCTTTGATTCTTGTTTCTAAATGTCTTGAAGTTTGTCCAATGTAAACTTGGTTACATCCTTTACAAGGTATTAGGTAAACAATATTGTAACTTTTTGAAAGTGGTAACTTATCTTTGATCGATGGGAACAAGTTTTTTAAATAATACGGTATTCTGAAGATAGTATGTAATCCAATTTTTCTAAATATCCTTTTTATGCCGTTGAAAATATTTTCAACGTGTGGGAGGACAACGGTGTTCTTCCAGTTAACAGGACACATATTTCTAAATCTCTCCTCCTTTCGCTTTTCAACGAGCGTAGGATGATAAATATCAAAAATACGTTCTTTTATCATAAAAGATACGTAGTTAACAGGATAACCATTTCTCTTCAAAACATCTTTTATTAGTTGTAAATTGTTAAATTTGAACTTTGTATTTGCTAATAAAATGCCCCAATCAACTAAACCTTTGATAAGACCGACTTTATGCTGTAAAGGTTGGTGAGAATGAAAGTTGATATATCTCCCCGACCAACTGGGTTTATGGAACCAGTTTGTTTTTAACATGTTATTACTTCTCAACACCGTAACATCAAGAAAATTCAGGCATGAATCATTCTCAATTTCATATGTGAATTGTATTCTATTATGAAAACCGTTGAACGTGTCTAACAATGTTTGTAATTGATATGGTTGTATGCAGGTGATAATATCGTCGACATATCTTTTATAAAAAATCAATTCAAATGGTAATTTTGAAATCGATACTTGTTCAAGTTTTTCCATTACTAAATTGGCAATTACAGGAGAAATGGGCGAACCCATTGCAGTACCAAAAACTTGTTCATAGTAAACGCCGTTGAACATACAGACATTTGCCTCGAGAACAAACTGTACTGCATGGAGAAAATCATCACATTTGACTGTGGTGTGTTCTTTGATTTCATCCCAACGACTCGCTAGTACTTCAAGTGCCAGATCTATTGGCACGTTGGTGAACAAAGCTGTCACGTCAAGTGACACAAGTTGTATGGAGTCTTCAGGTATTACAATTGTCCTTATTTCTTTAACAAATTCCCAAGAATCAACAGTATGAAAGGGAGACTTGCCAACGATTTCAGATAGAATGTTAGCCAGAAACTTTGACAATTTATACGTGGGACCACAAATGGATGACACGATAATTCTCCAGCTTAAAACAGTTTTATGAGTTTTAGGTTGTTGCATATGTTCTAGGTTTCAGGTTCATATGTACAGGTACAACTGTATTGTAAGTTTTTAAACTCAACTTTAAGTGCGTGTTTAGGTCCCAGTTTTAAAACCTTTTCTACACTTTTTGGGACATTAACATCTGTTAAATTCTTTAACCAATTAACGTTATCAGTGTCTGTAGGGTTATTGTTATCATCATTGAAAAAATCAACAACAACCTACATCTCATCTCCTAAATTCATTGCGTCAGTAGAATCAGGTTTAACGAACATTACTGACATTGGTAATAAACAAACTGAAACGTAACATGCAAAGAGTAGGAATAAAACTTCACTACTAGCACTAAAACATTGGATAAATATCTTTTTTAAATATTGAAAAAATATTTTTCAAGCCACACTTTTTCATATGAAAAAATATTGGATCTGAATATTGTATACATGTACAAGAAATATAAATTGAATGTTTAAAAAATATAAGCTAAATATTCAGAGAATATAAACTACATATGTGAAAAATATAAGCTAAATATTCAGAAAATATAAACGAAATATTTAAAAAATATAAAGAAAATATTCAGGGGATATAAATCTAAAAATAAATTTAAGATTTAAAAATTGAAAATATGAATTCAATATTTAAATAACATTCAATAAAATATTCAAATTTAAGAAAAAGTTATAACAAAAATTAGTGTATAGTATACTTTCTATGTACTGCTTGAGGGAATATTCCTCTTTGATTCCACCTTATTACAATTCAGAAATTTTTGTGCAGTTGGCGGGATTCGAACTCTGACCAACCGTTCACTTGATGATGTTCTTGTAACGATTCCGGTTTTCCGCGGTCCGGTTGATGGTTCGCGGCGGTACTCCTCGTGCTGAACAAGCTCGTGGAACCAGGGTTCGTTCGGCGAGGAGGACGGTCGGGAAGCGGAGAGGTTAGGTTTGCGAAATGAAATACACGCGGGGTTTACATTCAGCCGGGATAACTGCAGCTCGCGTTTCGTGTGTTTTACCGGTGCTGGTACGCGGCGCGGGTGTTTTGACGGACCTGGTGCTCGGCGGTTGCGTGGTCGGAGGATTTCGGCGCGGCGAGCCGGTACCGCGGCTCGGTATCTTTCGGTGGTATTCGGCGGAGTTCGGCGTCTTCGTAACAGACCGTAAAACAGGTCTGTTACACCCCCCTCCTTCACCGGGGTGGCGAACGAGCGGCAGCTAACACGGGGTTTTATTGGTATAAAAAAATATATTTACACGCGGCGTTGTTACAATTAGGCTTATATCTAATGGCAGTCGCGGCTTACAACTAACGGTGTTCGCGGTCTTATACTATTACGGCGGTCGCGGGCTTACAACTAATCGGTGTTCTCGGTCTTATATTACTACGGCGGTCGCGGGCTTACAACTAGTCGGTGTTCGCGGTCTTATATTACTACGGCGGTCGCGGGCGTACAACTAATCGGTGTTCGCGGACTTATATTACTACGGCGGTCGCGGGCTTACAACTAATCGGTGTTCGCGGTCTTATACTATTACGGCGGTCGCGGGCTTACAACTAATCGGTGTTCTCGGTCTTATATTACTACGGCGGTCGCGGGCTTACAACTAGTCGGTGTTCGCGGTCTTATATTACTACGGCGGTCGCGGGCGTACAACTAATCGGTGTTCGCGGACTTATATTACTACGGCGGTCGCGGGCTTACAACTAATCGGTGTTCGCGGTCTTATATTACTACGGCGGTCACGGGCTTACAACAACTTCCTATTTCTAACTTACGAACTATTTACTTCCGGGTTCCCGCCGCCGGAACCTGCGGAGGCGCCCGCCAGCCTCGAAGTGGAGAACCCACCTCTCCTCCCCGAGGCTGGCCATAAACCTCCGCGCGGTAACGAACCGCGTCGGTACCTCTACCCGCCGCCCGTTGGGCAGCGCATACCAGTGTTTTGCTTCCTTGGTATGTGGCCCGTCGTATAGTATGGGGGGAAGCGCTTCGGGGGCGTGTCGCCAGGGGGTCACTGGCTGCCCGTCATTGCCGGGCTTCTCCCCTTCTGATATCCCGGCGACGTGGCTGGCCGGCGGCGCACAGTGGTGCCGAGGCGGCCAAAAATCGATTTTATAAATTTTCGATTTAAAAAAAAAAATATTATTTTTGTATTACCAAATAGTGAATGTATAATGTGCCAAAGTCCGATTTTTTTAAAAAATTTGTTTACGGAGATATTGGCATGGCAAGTAACCTATTTTTCTCTCTTGGGAATTCACCAGTTTTCAGCATCATAGTTATTTAATCATTGCGTCTATAATTGAATTCTTACAGCTCTGCAATTTATAGGGGTTATTAAACATGCTTTAAACTATTAACTGGCACAAATAATTGTTCAATAAAGTTGTTTAACATTAAGTAATATGGATTAGTCGGAAGCCTCTTTGCGTTACGCTCATTGTTTATTTATGGAAGCAAATCTTAAAAGCTTTAAAGAGCTTCGGTATGGCACTACTTGTGTTGGTAAAGTGATATATTGAAGTAACTTTGTGTAAAAAATCTCGGGCAACTTCGGACAACCTTCGCCGCAATTTAAGTTGAAATATGAACTTTTAGAATTTCCAAGAATGAATCGCACGGAAATTACGATTATTTGGAGTTTAGGGTAAAAATTTTTAAGGATATATTAGTTAATTATTATAATTATTTTTAATAAATTCTTTAAATAAAAAAAGTTAATAATAATTTTTCATGCTGAATAAATAAAGTTTTCGTTCATTAGATCTCTGTTTTTCTAAAAGGTGGCAAAAAATCCGTAAAGATGACTAACTAACAAATTTGTTACCATTTTATCGTACCATCAGAAAATTTTTGCTTAAATTCGCTTTGACCAGATGCTCCATCATAGCCCCATTTTGTATAAAGAACAAGAGTTTGTCCATTATGTGACGTTAATTCACTATTGCTTCTAGTTTGGATAATTCTGTTTGTCGTGTGATCTAGCAAATTTTGAAGAGATACTTCCGCAGAATTTTCTGTAATTATAATACCCTTTGGATAACAAGTTTTTTTCGAATCTAATATTCGTTGGTAACTTGGAAAAATATTATGACCAATGTCACTAGCTGCTTTTCTGATTATTTCGTATTGATCCCTAGATAATTTAGCCTGCGCAATGAGTGCTAATGCTTTATCAGGATTAAATTCGGTTGCATTTCTCTCTTCATAGGATGCAGAAGAAGCAGCATCTATAAGATCTTGAGAGACCGAACCTCGAAGATTTTTAATTTTTCGTCGTTTTGTTCTCTTACTGGACTCTATAAAATCTATGCCTGGACGGCCACGACACACAGGAGTAATCGGATGCGAAGCAGATTCCAGGCCATTCTTTACTACGAACTGTTTCTTTAACCATTCACAATGCTTTATAAGAAACTTTGCTTTTATATTGTAAACTGATTTTAATTTCATCCGGAAGTTAAGCATGAACCTTTTATTAACTTGATGTGTAATGTGTGTTGCCTGGCCATTTCGCAAAGTGGGTAATCGTACGCGTAATTGGGATTTCAAAGAAACATCCTTGTTCCATAACATTTCACACAAGTCACTGTACATTATCTTGAAATCACACATTTTTGTTTTAAATAAGTATTCTGATGATACACACGTAAAACAAACTAAAGAAATTTCAAGCGAACTGGCCAGTGGTCACGGTAAAACTGTTAAGGCCTTTTAAAATGTCTCGTGGCAGAAAACAGGGGTGGTACAACTAATTGTGGGAAAAACCACATTTCTCATACCGTAGAATCATCACAGGGATTTTCCCGCAATCTTCTTTAACAACACTTGGAAATCCAGAATACCTGGATTCTTGAATGTATCACTTTCAGGGAGTAAAAATTCATGTTTTAGGTGAACTTTGTAAGGGACATATCTTAAATAATAAAGAAAATTGTGAAATTCATAATTAAAAGAATATTTATTTTCTTTTTTTAAAAATTGTTATTACAATTTTTTGTTAAATAAACAAAGTTTTCGTTCAATTTGCGACCACTGTCACAAAAATTCAATAGGAATTTTTCTGACAATATATAGTGACCTCTATAAAAATAACTTATGTAATATAAAAAAATTGTTATTAAAATTTTTTATACAAAAGGGATTAACAAATCATATACATTTCACATTTTGCTTTATTATTTAAAAATATTCCTTAAAAATTTTCACATTAAACCCCAAATACTCGTAAGTTCCGCGCGATTCATTCTTGGAAGTTCTAAAAGTTGATATTTAAACTTAAATTGCGACTGAGGTTGTTCGAAGTTGCCCGAGATTTTTTACACAAAGTTAGTTCAATATTATACCTTGCCAAAACGATTAGTGCCAGACCGAAGCAACTTAACACTTTTAAGATTTGCTTCCATTAATAAAAAATGAGCCGAAAACAGAGATGTCCAATTTGCACATATTACTTAATGTTTAATAATTTTTGAAAAATTTTTTGTAGCCATTTAAGTGTTGTACTTGTGGAAACCTATCCACAAAGTTTTAAACAAATTCGTTGGATAGTTTCAGTTTTACGGATTTTTGACCGCTTTTTGGCCATTTCGCACCACTGTGCGGCGGTGGTAGTCGGGTCCTTCCTTCCTTCGGGCGTACTTCAACGGCGGTTTGGGCAGTGGCTGGTGGTCCGTCCAGTGGTGTCGGGGCGGGAGTCTGGCCGGACGGCGGGTCTCTATTATTGGCCACAACCTGGGGTCGGGTCGGAACGGGGCCCGGGGGTGGCCGGTCGAGGGGCAGCCGTGACACCATGGCGATTGCCTCCACATCCCTCCACACGGGTACCGGCAGGTCCAGTGGGCTGGCTGGTTGCTTCCGGGGGTCGGCATCGGTAGTTGACGGGAGTGGTTCCATAATGGAGGGCTCGTTGAACCCGTCCTGCAGCATTTTTTCGACCTCCTCGTCGATGATTGCCTGCATGGCCGGGTTCCGGGGGCGATAACGCTGTTTAAGTGGCGTGTCGTCGATTAATTTGATTTTATGCTGGATTAATCGAGTTCGCCCGGTCACGGTCTGGAATTGTCCCATCTCCTTGGTCAGGAAATTCTGGAGACGGAGCTGTTCGGTTTCCTGCGGTATACGGAGGCCCGCTTGCAGGCATGGCTCGGCGAGACACGACGTGGGCCAGGAGGCGACGGCTAGCGGTGGCTGGAGCGGTATCCGGAGTGCAGCGATCGCCTGGGTACCTAAGAGCACCGGTACGCCCATGTTCGGCAGGATGGTGAATTCCTGGGTCCATTCCTTCCCCAGGGCTTGGAATTGAAGGCTGAGGACGCCGGTAATGTCGGCATCGGATCCATCGGCGAGACCGATGAGGTTGGAGACTGTCTGCGGCCGGAGACCTTCGTTGCGGGCCCATTCCTGCACCCCCCCCCCCCCCCCCGTTGATGCAGGACAGCTGTACCCCGATGTCGAGCAGCGCGTCGATTTCTCGCCCGAGAAATTTGGACCGGTAGTAGCGGGCGCGGAGTGTATTTTACGGTGGGGGCCGGCGGTCGCCCGTCTGCGGTGGTCCCCGGCGGCCGTTCCCCGGTGGATGGCAATCGCGCGTTAGCACGTCGCCGCGGCCGTATTGCGAACAAAATCGCCGGGGTGTATTTCGGCAATTGAACCGCGCCTGTCCTTGCTGTTTGCACCGCCAGCAATGTGTGGCTGGACTGTACTGGTCGCTGGCCGGTGTAACACTAAGGCGGGCGAGGCGCGACTCGACCGGTTCCAAGTGCAACGATTCGTTATCGGTCCGCCGTTCGGGCGGTTTTGGCGCGGCGGCGACCGTAGCGCGGACTGGAGGGCGCGGGAGCCGATTCTTCCGCTCGTTGGCTCGTTCGATGCGTTGAATTTTCCGTAGTAGATAGTCCAGGTCGTCGACGGCCTCTGGGTCGATAAGTTCGGCGTAATCGGGCAACACATTTTCGTATATCGTTTCCAGGTATTCCCGCGTCGGTATCTGGGCCCGTCGCATGAGCGTCAGGAGACCGTTCATATACAAGTTGAACGGTTCTCCTGGCCGCTGCATGCGTTCGCGGGCTTCTCGCTCGACTTGGCGTCTGGTCCGGTGCGAGGCGACGAAGGCGAGGAACTTCTCCTTGAACTTCCGCCACGACGGTATTTGGTGGCGTACATTTCGGAACCAGAGTTGCTCTTCGCCACGCAGTAGTTCGGGTAGTCCACGTAACAGTTCGGAGTCCGGCACTAGGTACGCTACCTGCAGTTCCTCGATGCGCTCCAGGAAGGCGAACGGATCCTTTCCATCGCTGGTGCAGCCCCACTTGCGAATCTGGTCCATCGTGTTGCGCGTTGACACGGGGAGGTTCAAGCGTTGCAACTCCTGCACGAGCTGCTTCTTCGTAAGCCCGTCGGTTTCGCTTGGTTTCAGCAGCGGCATCCTTAAAATTTCGCGGGTCCGGATTTAGTTCGATTTGCGACCGCTAGATGGCGTTAGTGGTTGGGGGCGCGGCCGTGAATCGTGTCGAACGCGAACTCATTTCATTGTCAGCTGTGTTAGCATACAAAGTTTTAAGCATGAAACTATACGAATTCTTGGATATCTGCAACAATCAAGAAAATATATAATAACCCAGTATATAAATATATGTAAGCTTGTGTACATGTGCATGTATATGCGCCTTTAAGGAGAGACGTTTGGGAGGTGGCATCACCAGCTGCAGAAGAGAAACAGAGAGATATAGAGATAGAGAAGTTAGTTATAGAGATAGAGAATAGAGACATAGAGATAGAGATAGACAATAATTTGTGTTCACAATTACAGTGTAATAGATAATAGATAATAGATTGGTTCAACAAGTACTAATTGTATAAAAGAAGAGGAGCATAAACATTTAATTGTTGATTCTCTTATATTTTTTAGGTTAGTCAATCACGTGCAATTTATTAGTGTAATCCTAGTCTAATCCATTTCCTTAAAATAAATTATATCCCTTATATTTTTTAGACGAATCAAGGTGTGTTTATTGCTTTAATAATACATTATAAATCAACAATTATTACGTTTGTGGACAAAAATAGAAGAAATGGCAAAACTATCTACTGACTAACTATCTGACCGATCTGAACAATTGAGTTAGTTTTGTGCAATTGTGTAACGTGTATGTGACCATGATATCTCTGAAAGATATCCCAAATATCTACGAAAATCTTGGAAGAGGTGCGACTCAGTCGATTCGCGCTCTGCACAGGCTCGTTTTCGAGGAAGAAGGCCATCGAAACAACCGGAAGCGGTTAAGGAATTTTACTGGATTCACATTTGAAAGTGCGACCGAACGCGAACACAAGGTTACGTCGGTTGTAGCCTCATTTAGTTTGGGCGAGTTGATCGGGATCACCAATATATTAAACATCGACTCTGAGGGACAAAAAGAAGAGATTGGGCAACGGATCTGCGAACATTTGTCCGATTTATCGGTATTGAAGGAAGTTAACGCAGCGCTGGCTCTTTCAGAATCGGAAGACGAGGTATCGGAAATATCCGAACGCCATAACGATAGACCGAAATTGACTTTAAATTTTCGAGATATCGAAGACTCGATACGCCCATTTAGCGGAAATGATGGATATCCCGTGGAGAGGTGGATGGAAGAGTTTGAGGAGAATGCGACTTCATTTGCATGGGCCGACCTGCAAAAAACTTTGTTCGCGAGAAAATGTCTAACGGGATTGGCGAGATTGTTTGTGCAAGGGGAACAGGGGCTTTCATCGTGGGCACGACTGAAAAGTCGGCTACTAGAGGAATTCGCTACGCGGGTAAACAGTGCAGAATTGCACGAGAAGTTGCGCACCAGAAGAATGCAGCGGGACGAATCGGTGCACGAATATTTTCTAAAAATGAAGGAAATTGCAGTACGAGGATCGATTGAATCCGAGTCGCTTATGCAATACATTGTGGACGGGATTCCACACGAGCCTATGAGAAAAGTTCATCTTTATGAAGCCAAGAGCTTAAATGAACTGAAAGACAAATTAAAAATCTATGAACGAGTGCGGAACGTAATTCGACCGTGGGTGAAGAAGGGACCCGTGACATCTGTGACGCCGACGACCGGCGCAGCGAGCACGAGCAACCCGGCGGGGAAGACGTATACGGCACCAGGATATGTCAGGCCGCCACCTCGATGCTTCAACTGCAACGAGGCCGGACATTTGGCCAACGCCTGCCCGAAGCCGAGAAGAAGCACTTGGTTCATCTAAGTTCAAGCGAGATAACTCCGTGTTACACTGTCGAAGTAATTTCAGATATAGGTAAGATCGAAGCGTTTGTCGATACCGGAAGTCCGGTGTCATTTTTAAGTCAGAGACTAGTCCCGGCGAATGTGAAATTAAATAATTACGACCGTACGATGCGATTTGAAGGAGTGAACAGAAGCGCGATAAAAATATTAGGTCAAGTGAGGCAAAAGACATTAGTTTCGGGTTGCGAAGCAACACTCGATTTTTACGTGATTCTGGATCGGACGCTTAGTTGCGATTGTTTATTGGGTCGTGATTTTATTAATAACGACAACTTAGATGTTACAATCGGGAAAACGATTATTGTTCGCCCTATCTCAGTTGCGGAAATAATGAAGATAGATGTGATACATGATAACGTAGACAGCGACGTTCTGAACAACATTAAAGTTAATCCAAATTTAGAATACGAGTGGCAAGAAAAGGTAGTCGAAATTGTTAACGAGCATTACGTGAAACCGAGTAGACCCGAACTCCCAGATACAAAATTAGAAATGGAATTAATTTTGAAACCAAATCACCAACCTTTTTATTACAATCCGCGACGTTTATCGTACTGCGAAAAGAATGCAGTCACGCAAATAATTCAGGATCTATTAAGGCGAAAAATTATCCGTCCGAGCACATCGCATTATTGTAGCCCGATCGTGTTGATAAAGAAGAAAAACGGACAGCATAGAATGGCCGTAGATTACAGGGATTTAAACAAGTTAACGTTACGAAATAGTTTTCCTATTCCTAGGATAGATGATCAAATTGATCAATTGCGAAACAAATCGTATTTTACCCGGTTAGATTTGAAAGATGCGTTTCACCACGTTTGTATGAAGGAAAACTCAATTAAGTACACGGCATTTACATGTTTTATGGGTCAATTTGAATACCTACGTATGCCCTTTGGATTGACAAACGGCCCATCATTTTTTATGAGATTTATAAATACCGCATTTCGACAATTATTACTTCAACAGAAAATTTTGATATATTTAGACGATATCTTAATTGCTACCGAAACTGCTTGTGAAAATTTAGAGATATTGGCAGAAGTTTTTAATGTATTAATCAGAAATTGTTTGGATTTAAAATTAGCCAAGTGCGCTTGCCTGCTTACGGAAGTAGTCTATCTGGGCTATCGTATAGATTCGCAAGGCATTAGACTGAGTGAAGAAAACCTGAAGGCTGTTCACGATTATCCTATCCCCAGAAATTACCGCGAACTACAGAGCTTTTTGGGTTTAGTTTCCTATTTCAGACAATTCATAAAAAAATTTTCAGTATTAGCAAAACCGCTGTACGATCTGTTGAAATCAAAAGTCAGTTTCCGATGGGACGACGAGTTGCTAAATTGTTTCGAAAACCTTAAGAAAATATTAATGTCGGAACCTGTGTTAGCTATTTACTCTGTACAAGCAGAGACCGAGTTGCATTGCGATGCCAGTTCACACGGATTTGGATCGGTATTATTGCAAAAACAAACGGATGGTAAATTCCACCCTATCTGTTATTTTAGTAAAAGAACCACTCAGACAGAGAGCAGATATCATAGTTTCGAGTTGGAAGCACTAGCAATAGTTTATGCGCTGGAACGTTTTAGAATTTACTTACAAGGAATACCGTTCAAGATTGTGACAGATTGTAACAGCCTGAAATTGACTTTAGAGCGAAAGGAAATAAACCCACGAATTTTGCGATGGTCACTAATTTTGCGAAATTATCAATATACGTTAGAACACCGAACGGGAGATAAACTGGTACATGCGGATGCACTTAGTCGCGAATTTAGTGTGTTGATCATCACAGAGAATAGTTTCGAACAAAACCTTTCTATTTTAAAATTCCGAAAATAAATTTTACGAATTGAGCAATGGATTGGTTTATCGGAAGGTTAATAACAAACGGTTATTTTGCGTTCCATCTTCAATGGAGGAAAATGTAGTTAGGACGAACCACGAAGGAATAGGTCATCAAGGAGTAGATAAGACCCTCGAATACATTTCGCGAATTTATTGGTTTCCGCAGAAGAAACAGAAAATCCAAAAATGTATTGCGAATTGTTTAAAATGTATTACGTATTCTGCCAATGCGAACCGGTTAGAAGGCATATTAGAATGTCCAGATAAGAATTCAGTGCCGTTTTATTGCGTGCACGTTGATCACTATGGCCCATTGGAACGAACAAATCACCGTTATAAGTATGTCTTTGAAGTGATTGACGCATTTACGAAATTTGTAAAATTTTATCCGACCGTCACTACCAATGCGGACGAAGTGATACGTCATTTACGAACTTATTTTTCCGTTTACAGTAAACCGTACAAAGTTGTGTCGGATCGAGGCAGCGCATTTACCTCGAACAAATTTAAAGAATTTTTGTCAGAGTTGAATATCCAGCAGGTGTTAATTGCGATCGCAACTCCACACGCAAATGGTCAAATTGAAAGGATAAATCGTTCTCTCACACCGATGTTAGCCAAATTAAGTTCGAGCGCCGGTACATGGAATCAAGTATTGGCTGACGTGGAATATGCATTTAATAATACGGTAAATCGTTCTACGGGGGACACGCCGAGTCGATTATTGTTCGGAATCAATCAAGTAGGTACTGTGTGCGACGATTTGAGTAAAGTGCTGAACGAACAGGATGCTGATAATCGTGAACTATCAACGATAAGAGAGAATGCCGTCGCGAAAATTCGTGCATCCAACGTATATAATAAGAAATATTATGACAAACGACACAAATCACCAGTACAGTACAGTGTAGGCGAATATGTAGTAGTAAGAAATGTAGATGTTACGGTAGGAGTTAACAAAAAATTGTTACCAAGATTTAAAGGTCCGTATGTGGTCAAGAAAGTGCTTGACAAAAATCGGTATGTTATTTGTGACCCAGAAGGACATCAAGTAACTCAACTTCCGTTTGAAGGTATATTTTCCCCAGAAAATATGCGAAGGGTGAAATCAGATAATGATAAAGGTTAAACAATCTAAGTTTTATTACACTTCCTGCTGTCTCACCGTTTATATTTAGTGTTTATTTTGTTTTCTGCGTCGCATTGTAAATATCTTGTGATTCATATTGTTTATTTCGTATTATAATATGTGTTTCATTATGTTATATTGTATTCATTATATTATATTGCATTCATTATATTCTCTTGCGTTAGTTTTATGAGTTTGCGCCATGACGATTTGAGCACTGCTCAGATCAAACAAATCACACGAATACAATAAAACTTTATTCGATAAAAACAGAATAAAGCATGATCTTCAAAAAGGTGATATGGTTTATGTAATAAATGGCAATAAACTAAATAGAAAAAATGGACGAAATAAGAATTGGCCATTTTGAGATAGAAGAAAAAATCTCGGATTCAATTTTTAAAATAAACACTGGAAGGGGTAGAAATTCCATGGGCTTATACCATGTCACAATGCTCATTCCCATGGCTGAATGATTCGTGATACTCTAAGCTTGAATTCACTTTTGAAAGAGAATTAAGCGTCTCAAGGGGGGAGATGTAAGCTTGTGTACATGTGCATTCATATGCGCCTTTAAGGAGAGACGTTTGGGAGGTATCATCACCAGGTGACATCACCAGCTGCAGAAGAGAAGCAGAGAGATATAGGGATAGAGTAGTTAGATATAGAGATAGAGAATAAAGACATAGAGATAGAGATAGACAATAATTTGTGTTCAGAATTACAGTGTAATAGATAATAGATAATAGATTGGTTCAACAAGTACTAATTGCACAAAAGAAGAGGAGCATAAACATTTAATTGTTGATTCTCTTATATTTTTTAGGTTAGTCAACCACGTGCAATTTATTAGTGTAATCCTAGTCTAATCCATTTCCTTAAAATAAATTAATCTCTTATATTTTTTAGACGAATCAAGGTGTGTTTATTGCTTTAATAATCCTATCAACACATTATATATGTAAGGAAAGCATCCTTAGTTATATTGAATTTAGCGTGTAAATAGGTCGATAAGTCAGATCTCCAACTGTATCAAGACAACCTAATGAATAGACATGTGGCGTCAGAACCAATGTAAGCCACGAAGTGCAATCATAAAGACTGAATTAGAATTATAAAATTAAATATAAGAATATTAATTAAGAAACAACGGTGTGAAAAACAGCATTGAATGTTGTGTCTTTGCTATTACAGGTAGGATTAATAATTAGTCTAAATTATTATATTATCATTTTGTTCAAAATAATAAAATCTTTGCTATTACAGAGAAACGATTCTGCTTATTATCCACCAATAACTTGTATATTAAGGAAATCATTATATATATATATATAAATATATAAATAATATATAAATAACCCAGACCTAACCCAGACCTAACCCAGACCTAACCCAGACCTACTCCGATCACTTTTTGAGATGTTGAAACATTTTTGCGAATATTGTATTTCCTTTTAATACCATATATGAATATGTATAGAATATTTTTGCACGAAAAATAATCGTAGCTCTTACGTCTTACGTAATGTAATATATGGAACTGTAAGATTAAAAAGTTCATAGCAACAGAGCCTGGTCTGCAGTCAAAGTATGTGGGAGAGCCTCCTGGTCCTGTTGTTGCAGCAGAGAACGCATTCATTCGTTAGCAAGCATCCTGATTAAACGCGGATTGACTGCGGAGCACGAGCTGTATGGCAATATGTATATCAGTGGTGGGCACTGGTGGAGCCCCTCAAACTCCTGCTTCTCCCACCAACCTCTCTTTCACGCAGCGCGCACGTTCGTTGCGTACCCTGATGTCTCGTGTCTTCGTTGCCCCATTGTACCGCGCTTGCTGGAAGGGGGCAGAGGGCGCTACGGTGTGGACGGTTTTGCCTCAATTGAGGCAAAATTGCCCATCCCTGATGTATATGCTTACGTATGATGGAAGTACTTAAGAAAAAGAAAAAAATATATATCTTTGTCGTTAATATACTAATAATATGCTTCATTTAAAAGAAGTAGTTTGAATTTACCTACAAAATTTTATTAATGGAAGCTTATCTCTTTTAATTATATGATTTGATATGATTAGAGCGTATGTAAGAATATAAAGTAAAATATTGAACGTAACAATGTATTGGTTTGCATGGCTCAGAGAGGTAGCACATCATCAAGTAAACGGTAGGTCCGAGTTCGAATCCCGCCAACTGCATAAAAATTTCTTAATTGTAATAAGGTGTAATCAAAGTGGAATATTCCCTCAAGTAGTACATAGAAAGTATACTATATACTAATTTTTGTTATCACTTTTTCTTAAATTTGAATGTTTTATTGAATGTTATTTAAATATTGAATTTATATTTTTCAAATATTGGATTCACATTTTTTTAATATTTACTTTATATTTTTTAAATATCTAATTTATATCCCCTGAATATTTTCTTCATATTTTTTAAATATTTCGTTTATATTTTCTGAATATTTAGCTTATATTTTTCACATATGTAGTTTATATTCTCTGAATATTTAGCTTATATTTTTTAAACATTCAATTTATATTTCTTGTACATGTATACAATATTCAGATCCAATATTTTTTTCATATGAAAAAGTGTGGCTTAAAAAATATTTTTTCAATATTTGAAAAAGATTTTTATCCAATATTTTTGTGCTAGTAGTGAAGTTTTATGCATATTAGCGTGCATATTAGCGTCACATACCACGTGCTCATCGACATCGCTGGGCATCACGCAAAGTATATTTTTATTATCTATGAAATATGTTACGTTATGTATAAAGTATTGCTTATTTAATACGTATATTTAACTTACATTGTACTTTTCAATCATACAATTTATAATAAATATGTATACACTACATAAACGCAGCAAATCAATTTTTTGAGAAAACAGATTTGTATGTACACAGTACCCATCAATGGCGAGCGAAGGATGCTATTACACGCATATACGTTCTAGTTCACTTCCGATCTTTAGCTGAGAGGGTGCACTGAACAGTGTCTTCGAAAAAGTACGAAAGTCGACACTCCCTGGTTCTGTAGAGAGTCTTCTGTCCTCATACAGCGTTGACCACGAACCCTCGGCCGATCATCTTTTGTCAATCGCGCTATCGATCTCGCCAACGGACGAGCACACACGTCTTTTCTCTAAAGTCACATTGATTAGGACATTTGCGGGACCCAACGGACACTCACGTACACACGCACACATACATCCTCGACTCTATTCTACACAGCCATGTTTTGGATTTGGAGTAGACATTATTCCGTGACTGATTTGCAACTGCTTCGCTTGTCTTATCATATGCTACGTAGTTTTAAATTCCAATGAAATTCTACGAATATTCCATGATTTATGGAGAGTTGTATTAGGCGAGCTACTTTCTACATTTATTAAATGAGATTTTAATTTCTTAAAAATGCGATTTATTTTTACAGTTATCCGTTTACTGGACCTTAAAATTTCAGATGTAATGGGAGAATCACCCAAGGATGACGTTAAAACATTTGTAGAGCTTACAACAATGGTCGGTTCTATTGTTGATGATTGGTTGCTGGAACTGTCGCTACTACTATTTCCTCGTGCGATAATCCGGATGGCCCAGGTTCAGCAAATAAAACTTCTGCTTGCTGTTTTTTCTCTTCATAATACATTTGAATGCGACAAGTTGTACAAAACAGTCCCTTAGAGGGAAGAGCTGGAATTGTTTGACGCATCCTCAATGTGATATTACGAAGCCCTTTCGTGATACCATCATGTCCCGTTCGGTTAAAAGGATTACAGCACTTTCGACGCTCTATTTCCGATAATGTACTCACTCTTATATAATACGAAGTGTACGATACGAAAATTTCACGTAAGCTGAACATTGGGAAAAGGATATAACCGAATATATAGGAAACCTCTCCATACCTTCTATTTACCTGTTTTTAGTAATGTCCAAACTTTTGGCACATTGTCACTAACAACACTTTGTCACCCCGCCGTCCTACTAACGGCGTGCAAGACACTAATAAGGCCAATAATAGACTACGGATGTATGATATACAGCAAACCAACCACACTCAAACAACTGGAACCAATACAGAACACTGCCCTAAGAAACAGTACAGGTGCTTTTCGCAATAGCCCAACCAAGAGCCTATGCAACTGGAGAGATACCTGGAATCACGCAAGACTCCACTCAATACCACTACGTTAGTGCGCATTTGGAAAATCAGTACGCTGATGTGGTGAGCGACATCATCATTAGCCCGTCAGCGCAGGATATGTACGAGACTCTGAAAGCGAAGTTGATCCAGCGCCTATCGTACACCAAGGAGCAGGAAAAACTGGAAAAACATACTCCACGACGGTCCCGATATCTCAATTTGATAGGGCAATTCACGACCGATATTCGGCACGTCTCCGGGAAAGACAACGTTGTTGCCGACGCTTTGTCACGGGTCGCGCAAATTTCTCAGGCCCTCAACTATGCGAAACTCGCCGAAGCCCAGCAGGGGGACGAAGAAATACGTACAATTTTGCAATCGAACACGTCACTCTCTCTCTCTCTCCCTCTCTCTCTCCCTCTCTCTCCCTCTCTCTCCCCCCTCTCTCCATCTCTCTCCTTCTCTCTCCGTCTCTCTCTCTCCCTCTCTCCATCTCTCTCGCTCTCTCTACCTCTCTCCCTCTCTCTCCCTCTCCCCCTCTCTTTCCCCCCTCTCTCTCTCCCCCTCTCTCCCTCTCCCCCTCTCGCCCCCTCTCTCCCTCTCTCTGATGGTTAGTAAAAGTAGCAGTCTGAAGCTTCAAAATGAGACCAGGATCATTATTGTATTATTTGTTTTAACGAAATCGTCACTGTTCAAGCATCGACAATTTTTTGAGACTGGGAAATTCGGTGTTCGAATACTTTCTGGTATTGTATATGTATACATACGTATCGTTTTTTTGGGCCGTGTTATTTAATAAAATCATCTAAAAAAAGTGTTGGGTGTATTTCAAGTTGTACTAGTTTTGTAATGACAATATTCATTTTGACAAAATTCTACGAATGTAAATATTCAAGTACTCCATCAGGCGGCTCCCTTCGTGGGATCTCTCCTCGCGATTTTGCTGGCCACTCAAAACGTCCAGTGCACTGGCTACAAGAAGGAGAACACAAAACACAAGCCTAGAACCCCTCCAACATCGGACTTTCCTCCCGAGGAACTCCACCTAAAAGGCCTTGACGTCGTCTCATCCCGCACGAAGGGATTCCATAAGCGTCCGATCACCCGCGTACGAGACGACCCTCAATGCCTGGAGATCCTGACGCCGGGCCATTTTTTAAGGGGCCGATCGCTAAATACACGACCAATTCCTTCGGTCATCGATGAACCCATCACACATCTGTCGAAATGGCAAGCGATGCAAAAGTTCCACGAGCTTCTGTGTCAATCCTGGTCCCGCGAATACTTGCAGGAACTACAGTCGCGGTACAGCACGGTCAGATCCCAAATCAAGGAAGGGGATGTCGTCCTCGTCGAAAACCTCTTACTCCCTCCGAATCGTTGGGAAATGGGAAGGATAACAAGACCGTTTCCAGGAAAAGATGACAATGTTCGCGTCGTGGACGTCCAAACGAAAACTTCGGTTTATCGCCGATCCATTACGCGAATATGCCGATTACCCGTGGCCTAAATTCTCGGCGCGCTCCTCTTAACTCCTAGCTACATAATCCCAAAATTTCTTGCAGGGAGACATTGACTAGGCGTTCGCAACCAACATTCTCTGAGGTTTATGGAGCGCCTACAGACGCTCCTGCTTCTTCGTTTTACCAGGAACACTAATTCGGCAGCGCAATTGAGGACAACCAGTGCGAAAGATAGCCGCAGCGTACCCATAGTCTGCTCGCAGCTAGTGCAGTAGTGACGTGCGACAGCCAGAAAGTCGCCGTCTGTATAACTGACTCCGCCCAGGACTCCGAAGACACTACAATCTCCCCCGGATGCCCTTGACGTCCCTATGCGTATCTAAGAATGCGTGGGGTGTGTAAGAATGCGTGCGAGTGTGTAAGAATGCGTGGAAGTGTGTATGAATGCGTCGGAGAGTATACGAATGCATAAGATTGTTAGTTTGAACATTTGCTCAATTTCGCGTGTTTCACCGACCCTTATCATTTTTTTTGAGAGTCCGTGAAGCAAATATGCAGGATCGAATGCGGAATAGATTATACGGGAACGTTCGGGAATCAGGTGCAAGGAGCACGGTGAAATCACGACCTTATGTCCAACCGGGTTTCTTTGGTTTTGATTTTACAAAACTGTCTTTATTATCACTTTCACACAATTGCAATGTACACGCGGTACTTGAAAAACGCGTCCCGAATTGTTCCTGAGAGATCGTTCGAACGTCACTGGTTTCTTGCAGGGGAGACGATACCGGTCGATTTCGAAAATTCGCTTGGTCGCACTGTCTATAATATTCGCGTGTACTCGCAGAGGAGGTTACAACAGGACAGAGGGTTTAAATTTCTCGGTATTAGGATGTTCCCCGAATCGACGGGTAACACAACCACTTCTACACACGGGACCTCGTTTTGCGGGATCTAAACACGCTCCGCTGTTAGGGTGATGCGGGGTGTCGCGGCGACGAATATTGGTAAAGACCGTTGAACGTGTCTAACACGCGATTATCGCAATCTATCTTTGTTGATGAGCCCTCCGATGTTATTCGTCCGAGGAGTTCGTTAACCCACAAAAATCGAGCTAAAACGGCGTGACTTTCTGGTTACCAGTAAAAGTCCGCCGATAAACACGGTAAGCCATTGAGCACCGGTCGAAAATAATGTTCAAATTAAAACTCGCGTCGCGAAATTAAAGAGAGAGAAAGGGAACAATATATGTGTATGGAACAGCAGCCCGCTCACCGCGGAGCGCCGACGTCATCGTGTCGTCACGCGCGTAACCGTCACCGGCGTTAGCGAACACGGCAATCAGCCGTTTTTCAAAACAGTAGTCTTGCTACAGCGTTCTTAAGCTACTGACAATTTTCAAACCACGAGATACCGCGTTATATTCTTTGGATCTTCGGCCCGCGTTTTCTGAGTTACGTTGTCCGCGTCTTTGTGTTCACGTACTGTCCAACATTGTACATCGTCTCTGTTAAAATATACGTTGTGTTGCAATCGCGAGTGTATTCCCCTATCAAGACTCCAACGTATCAACATTCCCGTTGACCGCGCGTACACACGGGTTGAAATGAGCACTACTGACTGCCAAAAGGTGCGCTGCACGATTCGAGCTGAAGTGGTGAATCAGTAATGACGATCGAATGACTCTAACCCTGAAATGGATGAAGACGACAAAGTTGATGAATCCAAAAAAGAAGACAAGCCTAAAGGCGGCAAGAAGGTTTCACCGACCGGAAAGCCATCCAAAGGCAGACCGAGAAAGAAGTCAGTGGGGGCGACTTCTGGATTGTTGGTACGGCCTCTCGATCTCATCAGAGACGAAGCCTCTATGCACGTGAAGGAGGTTGGCATCGTGGTCACCGCGGATAAATCCCGGGTCACGAAAGAAGCTGCCTCTCGGATCTTGATTACTGTGAGCACGCTCTGCGAGCTTATCCAGGAACTGCCTCTTCGGAACAGTTACCTAGAAGGACAACTCGCCACGACCAAAAGCGAGCTTAATAAAGCTCGCTTGGACACCAAGAGCGGAGGGAAGACGTCGCCGGCTGCCCCGCGGTCACAGACGAATTCCCTTGCTGGTGGGCGCGCCCACTCGACCTACGCGCAAGCTGTTAAGGCCGAGTGTAAAAAAGTTGCTCAAGACGCGGTGAAACCGCCACAACATGTGGTGAAGATCTTCCCGCCGAGGGGCAAGGAGCAAAGCAGCGACCAAACAAAGGCAGCTGTTTTCTCCCTGGTGAAACCAGGCGAAGCAAAGATCCGCGTAAAGTCGGTTCGACGCATCCACTCCGGTGGCATAGCCATCGAGACTGAGTGCAGTGAGGATCTTCAAGCTTTCGTTGGGAATAGCCAGCTTAAAGATAGTGGACTTTCAGTCAATATACAGACCAAGAGGAACCCGTCACTAATAGTATACGATGTTCGCAAAGAGATGTCGAAAGACGAAGTTACTGATAGGTTGTGGAATCAGAACTTTGGAGAGATGACCCGAAAGGAATTTGTCTCTAACTTCAAGGTCGGCTTCAAAGCTGGATCAGGAAGCAGGGAGACGACCAATTGGGTCATCGAAGTCAGTCCGCAGACACGGCTGCGACTGAAAAGTGGGGAAAGCCGAGATTACATGGGCTGGTCGTCTTGTCGTGTACAAGACTACGTCTCGGTAACTCAGTGCTTCAAGTGCCAGACGTTTGACCATACGGCCAAAACATGCAAGTACAAGGAAGACGTATGCGGTCACCTTTGCCTCGTGCAGCAATAAGAGTAAGCCACCGGTTTGCTCCAATTGCAAGGATCGAGGCAAGTCGCATGACCATAAATCATGGGAAAGCTGGAAAGCAAGAGGAACTTACCCTCCCGGCCGAATAGCCGAGGCGAGGTCGAACATCTAGCACAGGAAGTCGAGCAATCGATTGTCGAAGCGTGCAGTTCTTCAATGCGATCTAAGCGGTGGCACTCCAAATCTGTCCCATGGTGGACATCAGATTTGACAAGACGGAAGAAGCGGGTCTATAGACTTAGACGCGCCTTCCAAAACTCGAGTTGTTCGGAGGAAGAGAGAGCGGTGCGTAAAGCCGATTATCTGATTCAGAGAAAAGCTTACACGGCTGCGATGAGAGCTGCGAGGATGCAAAGTTGGAAGGACTTTGTAACCGAGCAGGGGAACAAAGAGCCATGGGGTCTCGTTTACAAGATCTCACGAGACAAACTGAATGTTGAGACTGCGGTTTCGAACATTCGGACAGAACAAGGACATACGATGGATTGCAAATCCACGGCGCCTGCGCTGCTGGAGTCGTTAATCCCGGACGATTCGTCTGAGAGCGACACTCCTAAACACGAACGAGCCAGGCGTGAACCCGCTGCCGAGCCACTAAGCGAAAACGACCGTGTTTTCTCTTATAAGGAGCTTGAAGATGCGGTGAAACACCTGAAGCGGCGCAAGTGCCCAGGTATAGACAGGATAGAGCCAGAGGTTGTAAAAAGCTCACTTGGAATTCTCCGAGAAGAGTTACTTCAGCTCTATAATGGCTGCCTAGAACACGGAGTCTTCCCCTCCATATGGAAAGTCGGCCTGATTAGAACCATTCTAATCGCAAAGCGACTAGCTAATGTGTTCCTACACCCGGAACATGCCTCTGACTGGCAATACGGATTCAGACCTAAGCGTTCCACGGAAGATGCCGTGGTAAAGCTTAGAGAGATGGTGTATAGTCGCCAGCAGCGCTACGTTCTGGGACTCTCCTTCGATATCTCGGGGGCATTCGACAATGTCTGGTGGCCGAGCGTACTCAACGAGTTGAGGAAGCGAGGCTGCCCACTCAACCTCTATCTGCTGATGGTCGACTATTTCTCCAACCGTGTGGTGACCTTAAGGTCTGAGCGCGGAGAAGTGACGAAAGTCGTAACCAAAGGTTGTCCACAGGGGTCGATTCTCGGTCCGAGTTGCTGGAATATGATATTTGACGGAATTCTGCAACTACTAACGAACACCGGACTCGCTTGCGAGCCCATCGCCTACGCCGATGACCTCGTACTCGTCTATGGAGACACGAGACTTGATCTGGAGCGAAAAGGGCAGAAGGTGACGGATACGATTTCCAAATGGTGCAAATCACAAAAGTTATCGCTATCCGCGCCGAAGACCGAGATCATTCTCTTAAAAGGTTCTCTCCAAATGGCGAGACCACCTGTGGTGAGGATTGATGGTAGAAGTATCGCTGCTAGCAGTATCATTAGGTACCTGGGCGTATACTTTGACGAGAGACTGGGAGTTAAATCCCATGTTGAATATTTGAGTGCTAAGTCCTTGCAAACGTTTAACGCGTTAACAAGGATTGCTTGTGCGAACTGGGGTTTGGGAACCCGAGCCATGCGTACTATGTACCGTGGTTTCTTCGTCCCAATCGTGGCGTATGCTGCCGCGGGCTGGGCAGACCTCCTTACCTCTGCATCGAGGAAACTCATTGTCAGAGCACAGAGAAAAGTTCTGATTGGCTGCGTCGAGGCCTATAGAACGGTATTGACGGATGCGATCCCTGTGATCGCCGGTGAAGTACCGATAGACTTGATGATGGCGGAACGTGCATGCGCTTACAAAATACGAAAAGAACTCGATCTCGAGTTTCAGACATGTCGCATCAGTCACACCGATCGGGCTGACGGAACGATCTCGCCTACGGAAGCTTTGGCTGCAGTAAGGCGAGAGACGCCAGCAGTGTGGCAAAGGAGATGGTCGTCATCGACGAAGGGAAGGACAACGTTCCAATACTTCAACGATGTATCAGACCGTCTTGGCGCGCGTTGGGTGATCACTGATCACTATGTTGCTCAGTTCCTGAGTGGACACGGAGACTTCCGTGCGAAGCTCAAGGAATTGACCTTGGTGGCGGACGAACACAGCGAGTGTGGCGAAGCGGAAACGCCGAGACACATATTGTACGAGTGTCCGCGGTACGGCGAAGCGCGATTACTCCTTCGCCAAGATGCTACTGCTAAAGGCTTACCATGGCCGGTGCAAGAGGCAGACTTGGTGAGCGAACAAATATTTAGGACCTTCCGCAAGTTCGCGCTCGACGTACTAAAGCTAAAGGCTGGGCGAACAAATGTGGCCACGGAGCAGAGGTGAAAACTTCATGTTCCGCTTGGATTGGACTCCAACCAGCTAGTCGAAATTCTTGAGTTTCGACTCCTCGGGCCGGGTACCAAGCCCCTCCCGCAATTAGCGGGAGTTTCCCGGAATGGGTATGGACTCGAGGTGGTAGTGGAATCGTTATTGTTTGTCCTCCAAATTAAACACGAACGACGATATAGAAGGTAGAGCCATAACATCTGGCAAAAAGCAGAAAAAACGAAACCGTTATGGACTGAATGTCCGAGGTACGGCGCAGCTCGAGTTTACTCGGCTCATTTAAATATTCCACTGTCCCTATCTACTGAGTTCACCGCTAGGTGGCGCAGAGTACACACGCGTCTTCACGTCGCTCCGTATTTCGAGTGCTTTTTAAGTGGTAAATTCTTCAGGAATAATTAATTAAAGTTATTCAGTGTGTTATATTAGTGCCAGTGTGCATTTACATAAAAAAGTTCGGTGATCGCGTGACCGTGAAAAGATTTATTCGGAAAAATCGAGTCGGCGTCGGTTGGCGGCAAGCCGCGGTGACGCGTCGGTTCTTCGATCGAATATATCTAGACTCCAGCCGTCGCGAAAGTGTTGCCTCCATTTGTGCTTGTGTTAGCACTCGTGCTAAACATAACGCAAGTGGTTGAAACACGTTTGATAAAGACATTAGTCATTTATTGACGAAAATCAGTATTGACGGGCAGTTGGCCGCCGTCTTGGACGCCATCTTCCCGCCAAAGAGCGAGAGGATCATACAACCCACCCGAGAGGATCATACAACCCACCCGAGAGGATCATACAACTTCGCGATCGTAGAAAGAATGGCTCGCTTAGTGCATAGAAGTGTCACGGAAAGATGGGCCTTAAACTGAAATGAGTCGCGAGATGGGTTCCAGCTAATGCCAAGGATTTTCACATTATCGTCAGGGGAGAGTGCCTTTGAGCATGCCAAGCCATGATCCGCCGGATCGATATCGGAGAGTAATTGAGGCGAATTGCTGGCCCATTTACGAAGTCGCATATGACCGCGCTGGAGCAGCGCGATCACCTGATCCCAGGACTGGCGGATATCCGAGAGGTTATCACCGCCGAAGAGAACGTCATCGACGTAGATATAAGAGAGCGGAGAATGGGAACCGCGTGTGGAAACAGAGCTCCTTCATCCTCGACTAGTTGTTTGAGCACGCGGAGAGCTAAGAACGGAGCACAGGTCATGCCGTAGGTCACCGTTAAGAGTTGAAACTCACGGGTGTCGGCGGAGGGAGAATCTCTCCACAGAATCCGCTGATAATCGCCATCGCGCTCGTCGACCAGTATCTGGCGATACATTTTGGCGATGTCCGCCGTGTAGACGAACCGAAATGTCCGCCAGCGCAAGATGACGGCGGATAGGTCGTTTTGAAGTTTCGGGCCGGGCAGCAGATGGTCATTCAGGGTGGACCCGTTCGAAGTGACACTCGAGGCATTGAATACGACTCGAAGATGAGTCGTGGTACTGTCGGCGCGCAATACAGGATGGTGAGGAATGTATACCTGCTGAGAGGTTGCAGGTTTGACAGGCGCGCGACGCATGTGCCCGAGAGCCTCGTATTTGCGAAGGAAATCGTGATATTCCGCGGCCAAAGAGGGCTGCATGCAGAGCTTACGCTGCATCGAATGAAGAACCCTGTCAGCAGCCGAACGAGAATGTCCTATGGTGATCGGAGGGCCCCTACGGAAAGGAAGGCGGACGATGTAGCGACCGTCGACCGTTCGTGATTTATTCGTCGTAAAGTGAAGCTCGCATTGCTCCTCCGCCTCGGTGAGAGGGGAAGTTGAAGGAATCTCTTCTATTTCCCAGAACTGTCGTAGATCGTGAGACAACGTGTCGGTTTGAGCACAATGATGGATACAGAGGAGAGACACCGAACGAGGATTTTCGCTCTGAACGCAGCCAGGTTTTAAAGAGAGAGAGGGCGAAGAAAGAGGACCCGAGAGAACCCAGCCGAATATTGTGTTCTGAGCGATCGGTTGGCCGCGTGTGCCTTTACGCAATCCGGGAAGAATCACGTCGCCGTAAAGATCGGCTGCCAAAATTAGGTGAATTGGGGCCGCGCTTGTCGGATTGTCGCCGGCTAAACGCAGATCGCGAAGATGATGCATCGAGGAAAGATCGCATGGCACAAGTGATCGATAATTCGTCAACGAACGCATAACGAGAGCATTCGTAGACACGACTGGACCGGACGAATTGAGAGGAGTGATTTGAATACTCGCGGCAGACCGAATAGTTTCGACTGTTGATCCGCCAACGGCGGAAATTGTGATGTTCTTGCGACTCCTTGGAGCTCGCAGAGTTTGTGCAAGACTCTCCGTTATTAACGTGACTTCCGAACCTTGGTCGAGGAGAGCTCGCGCTGTCACGGATCGGCCCGATGGAACATGAATTTTGATCCACGCGGTAGCGAGCAGCACGCCTGACGGAGCATCGCGTGTTGTCGTCGCGGAAAGCGAAGCGATGGTGCTAGGACCGATTTCGGGGGCCTGGGTGATGTGCGGTTCGGGAATCGCGGAGATTCTGTTTACATTGTCGTCTTCGTGCAGAGATATGTGGTGCCGCTTGTTACACGTTCGACAGGTGTATTTACTCGGACAGCTGGTGATTTAGACAGAAATTGCGAGCACGAGCTCAAATAATGTCGCGAGTTACACAACGGGCATGCAGGTTGCGCATTTGTCGAATTCGGTGCAGTCGAGGACTGTCGTTTGTTTAGCGACGGAACCACAGTGTGCGGCTGAGAGAGAGACGGCGTTGACGTGACGCAGCGGACTGTTTGGGTGACGTATCGATGACGTGGCCTGAGATTTCGTCGAGAGCCTGAGCACGCGCCACGACGAATTTCTCGAATTCCTCGTACCTCGGAATACTATCGGGCGTGGAATTCGAAACGGTCCAAGCTTTAAGGGTCACGAGATCGAGTTTCTGGGAGACGAAGTGGACGAGCATGTCCGTCCAGATTTGTGCCGGACTTCTTCCGAGCTTAGATAGCGAGTTCGTGACAACGTTCGCACGATTGATTAACGCATGGAGCTCAGCCGCGGAGAAATAGTTAAAGCTCTACCGCGTGAAAAATTAATAATAGCCGCCGACGTAAATGTCAAATCTCCGCTATGGTACAGTAACCTTTCCCATGAACGAGGTGAAGAACTAGAAGAAGCCATAGCTCAATTCAATCTGTACGTACTAAACGAGCCAGGCAACCCGCCAACATTTCGGTCTCACTCAGGATCCTCAAGCATTGACATCACATTAGCATCAGATAGCATAATCGCGTACACTAAGGAATGGCACGTGGTCGAAGAGTGGTCGAGAAATGATCATGTTGGGAATAATTTTTGTTTAAGTTGGTATGAATGGTAGTCTATGTACTAAGTGAGGATGTATGGTTGGTGTGAGAGAGAGTAGAAAGAAAAGACTGTATAGACGCCCACGTGGTAAGAGTGACCGCTGTATCGAAACCAAAGATTTATATTAAAATTAAAAATAAAAGCAATATAAAAATAATATTTAACAGGTTATGTGCCCAGGTCTCTGAGTCTATTGTGTAAAAATAATATAAAAATTTGTGGAAAACAAAATAATTCAGAATATTCAATAATACTAAGTGGTGAACATAACCTAACACTGAAATTAAAATCGTGTAGTAAAAGAATAGAGAAATAAAAATAAAATAAAATGGCAAAAGCTAAAGCAGATGAACTACAACAAGTGGAGAAGCTTTCCGGTCATGAAAACTTTCAAATGTGGAAGTTTCAGGTCAGTATAATTCTTAAAGCTCACGATCTGTTTAATCTGATAAAAGGCGAAGAAAAAGGCAAAGATAAAACTGAAAAGGTGCTAGAGCATGAAGATGCTAATATACAAAAAATAATAACTATGACGGTAGATAAGAAAATTCTAATACATTTGATGACATGTACATCGGGTAGAGAAATGTGGACAAAGTTGTGTCACATGTTTGAAAGAGAAACTGAACAACAAAAATGCAACCTGCTTCATGAACTCTTTACTTATTCGTATGATAAAAATACAGATACAGCTTCCAATATCAGCAGATTAATAAATTTGACAAACAGATTGAAAAGCATGAATAAGATTATAGATAATGACATGTTAATCACAAAGATTCTACGAATACTGCCAGAGGAATACAAACACTTTAGAAGTGCTTGGGAGTCAACAAGAACAGGGGACAGAACTCTGGAAAATCTGACAGCTAGACTGGCAGCAGAAGAAGATAGATTAGCTGGAAAAGAAGATGCAATAAATCTGGTAGCGTACAAAACCAGTGAAAGAAAATGCTTCAATTGTAATTCAGTCGGTCATGTTGCAAAATACTGTAAAGGCAAACACCATGAAACTGAAAGAATAAAGTGTTTCAGGTGTAACAGAACGGGTCACTATGCAAGTTCATGCAGATAAACTTCAAACTATAAAACATGTAGCATATGCAAGAAAACAAATCATGCAGAGGAGAGCTGTTTTTTTAGAAACAAGAATAAAAAGGAAGTTGAAAAGAAAAGTGCAGGAAGCAGAGTAGCATATTTAACGACAGAAATGAACCAAACAAGTGACTGGATAATTGATTCTGGATCAACAATTCACATGACCAATAGTACAAAGAATATGTTCAACGTACGCAACACAGAATCCACTATAGGAGTAGCGAAGGCAAATGAATCGATGAAAGCAGAAGCTATTGGCAGTCTTGAGTTTAAAGAATGCATATTACAAAATGTAATGGTGGTCCCAGAGATAAGCAACAACTTATTGTCAGTGTCTGAGATAAATAAAAATGGTGGAGAAGTAGTCTTTGGAAAAAATGAAGTAACAATAAAAAGCGACAACGCTCAAACACTGAAAGGTTACAAATCTCCGGAAGGATTATTCAAAATAAAACTAAGTACAGGAAGCAAACATGAGTCTAACATAACAACAAACAAGATTGAACAAATAGAGGATTGGCATAGAAGACTAGGACACATGAGCAATAAAAATATGTTAAAAATTGCTGAGGAATATCCCGAGCTCAAAATTGATAAAATTCTGCTGAGAAACAACGAAACAATATGCGAATTTTGTATGAAGGCAGGACAAACAAGACTCAGTTTCTCAGAAACTAGAACAAAAGCCAATAGACCTCTCCGATAATACATACAGATGTGTGTGGACCGATGGAAAAATCCACCTGGGATGGAAAAAGGTATTTCGTCACTTTTTTGGATGACTATACACATTACATTGAATGCAAACTGATGAAGCAAAAATCTGACGTACATGAATTATTGGTAGAGTTTGTACAAAAATCTGAGGCTCATCGGTGCAAACCAGTAGCAAAAATAAGATGCGACAATGGTCGTGAATATATAAACCACAGAACACTTGAGTGGGCAAAAGGCAAAGGCATCGAGTTGGACTGCACAGTGCCCTACACGCCCCAGCTTAATGGGAGTGCTGAAAGGTGACACAGAGATATGATTCCTACGGATACCTAACATACGAACAGGCCATGAACAGTCCTGATAAACAACAATGGAAAGAAGCAATAGAGGAAGAAAAGGTATCGCTGGATCAGAACAATGAATGGGATATAGTCAACAGAAAAGAAGCAAAAAATAAAACCATTCTCACTAGCAAGTGGGTACTGAGAGTTAAAGAAAACGGGAAGTACAAGGCAAGACTTGTAGCAAGGGGATTTGAACAAAAATACATGGAAAACTATATAGAAACGTTCAGTCCTGTAGTATCCATAAGTGCACTGAGGACAATCATAGGATTAGCAGTGAGAGATGAAAAACACATAATGACCTTCGATGTAAAGACAGCATTTCTACATGGAGATCTCAAAGAGGAGATATATATGGAAGTGCCTGAAAGCTATGACATGGACAATACAAAAATATGTAAACTGCGGAAAGCGTTATATGGGCTTAAACAGGCCCCCTACGCTTGGAATAAAAAATTCACTGAGTTCCTGAAACAACATGGTCTAAATTTTAAACAAACAAAAACACAACCTTGTGTATTTATATCGGAAGCCAAATGAATGATATTAGCACTATATGTAGATGACGGAATTATAATAGGAGAAAATAGGAATGAAATAAAAAGTTGTTTGGGACAAATAGGTAAGAAATTTAGTATTACAGTAGAAGAAAAACTAACCTCTTTTTTAGGTATTGAATTCGAATGGAAAGGAAAGGATGTAACCCTGTTCCAAAAACATTATATTGATAAGGTATTAAATCAATACGGAATGGAAAATGCAAATGGTTCAGACATTCCCATAAAACACAATAACTACCAAAAAGGGAATGAAGAACAAGAAAACAACAATAACTATCCGTATAGAGAGTGCGTAGGTAGTTCACTGTATTTAAGTACAAAAACAAGACCTGATATAGCGTATGCTGTAAACTATGCAAGTAGATTTGTAGATTCCAAAATGGAAGGTAAGGTAAATATTGTAAAGGGAATAATGCGATACTTAAAAACAAATAGCAGCGTAGGTATAGGCTTTAAATGTAATAAGTTAAACAACACAAAAGAAACATTAATATGTTATAGCGATTCTGATTTTGCAGGCGATATACAGACCAGAAAAAGTACCACTGGTTTGGTTATTATGTTTGCTGGTGGACCTGTAAGTTGGTGCAGCAAGAAGCAAACTTTAGTCACCTTGTCTAGCACTGAGGCTGAACTCGTAGCAGCAACTGAATGTACAAAAGAAATAATGTATCTGAAATCTCTGATAAGGGAACTAACCGGTAAAGAAGTAGAAGCAAAACTTTATATAGATAATCAGAGTATGTAGATATAAAATATTGTTATTTGCATGACAAATACAAAGAAGAAGAAGTAGAAGTAGAATATTGCCCAATTGCAGATCAGCCGGCTGACATACTAGCAAAGCCATTGGATAAAATTAGATTTAAGAAAAATAGAAATAAGCTATGTGTAAATACTTGTATATAGTATTAGTTTTTAAGGATCAAAAATTAAGGGAGTGTGTTGGGAATAATTTTTGTTTAAGTTGGTATGAATGGTAGTCTATGTATTAAGTGAGGATGTATGGTTGGTGTGAGAGAGAGAGTAGAAAGAAAAGACTGTATAGACGCGCACGTGGTAAGGGTGACCGCTGTATCGAAACCAAAGATTTATATTAAAATTAAAAATAAAAGCAATATAAAAATAATATTTAACAGATCATAACACAATCATGTTCAGCATCCAGCCCCACAGTTCAGGTGTAATCAAACAGCAGGAACCGCGCTTCCGTACCAACAAGGCCAACTGGGAAAAATTCCGACAAGTTCTCCTGAAAAGTAGAGGCAGGAGCCTACAAGACTACAACATCGACAACA